>VMDO01015737.1:0-27581 GCA_007922755.1 Pedetes capensis
CATACTTACTTGTAACTAGTCAGGAAACATAACATTGATAATCCCAAAAGCACTCTGATCCAGTAAATAAAAGACTGTTTTACAGTTATCTTTAGTTTAAAAGTGGCATAATTATTCTACTTGTCAACATAGAATGTTAAAAGTAGTTTTTGTTTACTGTTTTGTGTTTGTAGTGCAATTTTTTGTATATCTGTAAACAGTTGTGGGATTATTGGACAAACTGATTTAAACTGAAGATTTTTGGTATAATTTTATACTCAAGTGTAATGTATTTAAAATGAAAACTCCAAATAAAGAAAACATATTACTATAATTCCCTCAAATTGAATAATTAAGCATGGTTTTTAAAAATATTATTAGATTTTTAAAAATATCTGCCTTTTGAATTGTTCTATTATGATCCTAAGTAAAAGATAACAATTTTCAATCATACACTGAGCAGAAATATACAGATTTTCCCCAATATGTCAAATTCTCCTACAACTTTGACCATCATCATATTGCATCATATTGCAATTTATCAATTTATTCCATGTCCATTCCATCGAGAGTCACTATCTGACTCATAGCGACCCTCATAGGATTTTCATTGGCTGACTGTTTCGGATTGTCTTGGGAGTGGATTGCCAGGCCCTTCTCCCATTTTTGTGGTGCTGGGAATTGAACTCTGGACCTCAGAGACTGCAGCGCAGCGCTCTACTGACTGAGCTATCCCAGCCCCATTCCATGTATAGAGAGTTAATAACTAGATTAGGCACTGTTGTGAAATGTAGACTGAGTAGAAAATAGGTCCTTGAAAAAAATGCTCTGAATATAAAATGTTTTTAACAGGTTATTGTTTACTCTTCACCTCTGATATAATGGAAAGTGGAGTCAAAATTAATAGAACCTTCTTCCGTCCTCATAAAATATGATATATGGATGCAATTGTCAGTAATATTTCAAGTTTGGAAGAGATGGTATCTTTCTCAAAGGCTTAGTGACAGCAGAAATGTCAACATGTTCTGAGACCGATTTGCTATTAATTCAGATATATTGTGGGGACAGAATAAGTCAAGCAGGCTAATTAAAACTTTATTCTATGTAAAAGCAAAAGAAAAAAGTAGAATTCCCCTTTAGCCTTTTATTTTCTGACAGTGTGCAGATAACTTCAGATACTAGCTTGAACTGTCAAAAGATATATATATATATATATATATATATATATATATATATATATACATACATACATTTACACACACACATATATATACATATATATATACATATATATGTATACATGAAAGGAGGAATATGAAAATTTGCTTTCAATATGACATTTATATGCTAGTCCTTGATTTAGATATGCAGAGGTAGCAAGGCATGTTAGCTGAAAGTAGCAATCCAGCATATTTCTAAACATGATGGCCCATTTATGTTCAAAATGATGTGGATGGAATCAATTAGGAGAAACAAAGTGATTTCCAAGACATACTTTTAAAATGCTGCAGAGTTGCTTAGTAACCTGATGTAATGCTTCATTTCCCAACAGAGCTCTAAGGCTGTCAGAGTTGGTAATGGAGCACTCCAGCAATGAATCAAGTCTCATGTGGCCGGTTAAGAACATACCCTTACTAAATATGCTAGCTCGCCGCTGTCAGAAGTTGTACATATGTGTTTAGCAATACATGCCACAAGACAGTGATCAGGGAGTATGACTTGAAGTTGTGCCATGACAGAAAAATCTTGTTTATTTTCTATACACACATTGTGTTGCCATAAATCGATGTTCAGTGTATATATTATTACTCTAGGGAAAAACGTTCATTCAAGTGTTTCACTTCACAGTACCCCTTTCCATTCATTTGGCTCCTCTCTGGCAGAAATTACTTTGCTACAGTCTATAGCTCATGTTTGTGTTTTAGAATTCCACCCATGAAGTCATGATCACTGTTAATTTTTCTTGACTTTGCCCAGGCAGCCATCCATTCATTCATGAAAGTCATATCCTTATATGGAAACCATATTTATTGAATACTTTTAATAATTTTAATATCTCCTAGGCAGAAAATACTAAGGTCTATATACATTAAACCTACTTGTAAATATGATTAGAAAAAAATTACTTAGGGTTATAATTCATTTGGTTGTATAACAGCCTGCATATTTGCATGTGAAATTCCAAAGTATTAGTACTTTTAATTTTCCAAAGTCAAGTAAATATTATTGAGAAAATTCCGTACAACTTTTCTTCATTGGAGTAATTAGCAGTTGAGATTACATAAGCAACAGAAGGCAAAAGTAGGGATTCACTTATTCACTGGCATCTTCAAGTACTAAGTAAAATGACAGGATTTGATTTCCAAGTTAAAGATCTAAAGAAACTAAAATCTATTATCACTTAGTTATTTCACACCCACATACACAAGCACACAGATATAATTCCTAGTGTTTCTTGTTTGCCCAATTTTACCAGTATAATGGTGAATTTTTATCCTTATAAGTATATATTACACAGTGAATGCTCAATATCTATATGTTGTTTACTGAGTTAATAACTAGACAATACAATCAAATGTGGTATTTAAAATAGAAAGCAAAGAACATACTTGAGACTGCTAAATAAGGAGGCCGAGGTGATCTCATTAATTGAAATAGATATTAGAAGAGGAGAAAGAAGTTAATGTCCTTAGGCATGGACAGGCACTATATTCAGTATTTATATCCTAAACTAGAAGTGCTCTGGGCAATATATATGTTGTTCATTTCAATTATTTTCCTCAATACAATGAATTTTACATATGTGGGAATTTCAGTAAACAACTATGACTGCTTGGGTTTCCAATAACTTCATGTAACTAGCTTTAAAAATGATATATCAATATGAATTTCATCTGCAAAGCATATGCATATATCTCTATTGATACATAAAGATAAACACACACATGTGTATAAACTTAGATGCTTTTTTATAACTATACAGTTTTACATATATACATATACAGATAGAATTCATAGATAAACACACATATACACACATATGTGTGTGTGTGTGTGTGTGTGTGTGTGTGTGTGTGTGTGTGTGTGTGTACATGTGGGCTGGGATTTATCTCAGTTGGTAGAGCGCTGCACTGCAGTCTCTGAGGTCCTGAGTTCAATTCCCAGCACCGCAAAAATGGGAGAAGGACCTGGCAATCCACTCCCAAGGCAATCCTGAAGCAATCAGCCATTGAAAACCCTATGAGGGTCGCTATGAGTCAGATACCGACTTGATGGCACCTAACAACAACAACAATATATGAATATATGTATATGTGTATGTATATATGCATACATACACAGAAATACATATATGTCCACATATTCCTATGTGTCTGTCAGTTTGCTATACTGTGGGGGCTTGTGCATTGCTGTGATGCTGAAAACTTAGTTACTACCAGGATCACCCATGGTGGACAGGTTTCCACTGAACTTCTAGAATAAGACAGACAAGGGAGAAAGACATGGCTAACACACTCCTGAAACAAATAGCCACTGAAAACCCTATGAATAAAGGACAATCACTGTTAGATATAGTGCTGGAGGATGAGCCCCCCAGGAAGGAAGGCACTAAAAGGATACTGGGGAAGAGTTGTCTCCTCAAAGTAGAGTCTACTGTAACAACTAATGAGAATGGAGTAAAGCCCCACGGACCTCCATTTGCTAATGTGGCAAAACTCAAAATGAAAAGGAACAACTGTAAATATGCATTAATAATTGGAACATGGCATGTACATAGTATGAATCTAGGAAAATTAGAAATCAGCGAAAGGGAATGGAGCACATAAATATGAACATTCTAGGCATCAGTGAATTAAAATGGACTATCATGGGCCATTTTGAATCAGATAATCATATGTTCTATTATGCTGGGAATGACAGATTTAAAAGAGATGAGATTGCATTCATCATCAAAATTGACATCTCGAGATATCTCCTGACGTGCTGTCAATGATAGAACACTATCCATATTCCTACAAGGAAGGGCAGTTAGTTTGGCTATTATTCAAATTTACTCACCCAACACTAAGGTAACTCATGAAGATAGGGAAAATTTTTATTTCTGGAGTATGGGAATCCATAATCAAGTTGCTATCTAGTTTGTCTGGTGAGAGTGGCTTATTCCTTCCAAGATGACACCATATTGTTGTATCCTCCAGAGTGAAGGAAAGCTCTGTCTCCATATGGTGGAAGACAAATTACAAGAGAGCCAAATGCTGTTTGAAGCCTCTATTATAAATACCTTGGGGCTGGGATTTAGCTCAGTTGGTAGAGCGCTGCGCTGCAGTCTCTGAGGTCACGAGTTCAATTCCCAGCACCGCAAAAATGGGAGAAGGACCTGGCAATCCACTCCCAAGGCAATCCCGAAACAGTCAGCCATTGAAAACCCTATGAGGGTCGCTATGAGTTGGATACTGACTCGACGGCACCCAACAACAACAACAATTATAAATACCTTAACAACATCCATAAGGGAGGAGTGCCGTCATGGCTTAATCCCTTCTTAAATGCTCCATCTCTTAAAACTTCCTCCTTTGCAATGCCTGAAATTTGGAAGGCACATATTCAAATGGAAATATCCATCTATAAATACATTTCTGAATCACAAATTAAAGAACTGACTTACTCTATTAAAGGTAGATTTTAAAAATGAGCTCCAAATTTTTAGAATGGATTGTTTCATTTGATGGGCTGATCATTTATTAGCCAACTGCTATATTTGCTGTCCTCTCTTATTTACGGTTTGATTTTGTCTCAGTCTAGTTCACCAAGGGACAGATGCAGATTTTTTTCAATGTATTTGCATAAAGAATTCTAATCACAATAATAAGGATTGATTTAGTCTCCATTATTGAGAGATGCATGATTAGTAAAGGACACCTCTGGATGTGTCTGTCAGGGCATTTCCAGGGAGAATTGACAGGTCAAACAGTAACTGAAAGGGAAAGCCTTGCCCTGAATGCAACTGGCACCATCCAGTGGATGGGGGTCCTGGATGAAAGATGGAGAAATTCAGGAAGAAAAGAAGGCAGCCAGCAGTGCAGGCTCCACTCTTTAGGAAAAGAATGTGTGTTGCTGCTTGCAGACATGAGATTGCATTTCTTCAGTCTTTCAATACAACCTCAACATTAAAGGCCCTCCAGGAGCTATCATTCCTTAGCATTTGGATGGGACTGTTGGAGTTTCCAGCTTCTTAGACTGAGTACCTGCTGATCTCTTGGCTTCTTCAGGGCAGGTGGTCATTGTTGGGGGACATATCATTAAAAACTTGCATTATGCAAGCACAACTTTGCTTGCTGACAATGAAAAGGATATGAAATATTTACTGATGAAGATCAAAGAACTCAGCCTTCATTATTGATTGTGCTGCAACATTAGGAAAACAAAAATCCTTGCAACTGGGTCAGTGAGCAACTTCATGTTAAATGAAGAAAAGTTTCAGTCTAATATTTTGCTTTCCTTGATTGACAATCAACACCCATGGAAGCAGCAGTCAAGAAATCAAAAGATGCATTTAAATCGGGAGAAGCTGTTGC
This sequence comes from Pedetes capensis, assembly GCA_007922755.1. NCBI lineage: Eukaryota > Metazoa > Chordata > Mammalia > Rodentia > Pedetidae > Pedetes > Pedetes capensis. The sequence continues at coordinate 5,556 of VMDO01015737.1, forward strand.
AAAAGACCTCTTTAAAGTATTGGAAAGTAAAATGTCACATTGAAACTGAAAGTGCACCTGACTCATGCCATGGCATTTTTCAGTGGAATCATATGCTTGTGAAAGCTGGACATTGAATAATGGGACAGGAGAATTGATGGTTTTGTCTCATGTTACTGGAGACAAATATTGAATTCTTTCGAAGAAAGTATGGCTAGACTATCTGACATATTTTGGATATGTGGGCAGGAGGGCCAACTTCCAGAGAAGGACATTGTGTTTGGGAGAGTGGCATGTCAGTAGTAAAAAAGAAAGACACTCAAATAGGTGGCTTGACACAGTGCCTACAACAATGGACTAAAATATAAATACAATCATGTTCTTGGAACATTGTCAGGGATTGTTTTGTTCTGTTGTACATAGAGTCACTATGAGTCAGACCTGACTCAAGGGCATATAACAACTAGAACAACAATATACGTTTGTGTATGTGTGTGTGTATAATGAATACATATGTTTATACATACGTATATGTTCTGTTGGTTCTGAAACACACACACACATACACATGTATTATATTGGTTCTATTGGTTCTGATTTTATTTTGGGGGTACTAGGCATTGAACCCAGGGTCTCATGCAAGCTTTTCAAGCACTCTACTCCCGAGTTGCACCTCAGCCCATTTTTTACTTTTTATTTTGAGTCAGGGTCTCATTAAGTTACACAGGCTGCCTTTGGGCTCAAACCTCATATCCTCCTGCCTCCAGAGCCGCTGTAATTACAGGAGTGAGCCATCACAATGGTCTTTGACACTATTGGCTCTGGATACATTCTACTGGTTATATTTCTTCTGTTTTTCTGGAGAACCCTAACTAACACACTACTGTGTGGTAATATTTTTTTCTGCTAGGGATTAGAATTTTTAATCTTATTTTTCACAGCATATGAATGTGTTTGTCTCTGGTTGTTGTTTGGTGCTGTTGAGTCTGATCCAAATCTTATCAATCTTCATTGCATTTTCTATGGCTGGTTGTTTTGGGATTGCTTTCAGAATGGATTGCCACATCTTTCTACCATTTTTGCAGTGCTGGGTAATTGATCGAACCTGGGTCCTCAGAGAGTGCAGAGCACCACCCTACCAAATGAGCTAAACCCTGTGCTTTATCTCTGGTAGATAAGTCATTTTCTCCAAATTGTTGACTCTGGAATTTTCCCTCATTTCTCCTCTGATTTATTTCACTATCAGTTGAAGGAATGTATAAATGAATCCAGTAGAGATGAAATTTTTCTAGGATATTTTACACTTAGGCATTATGAAAAGTTTTCTTAAAAGTAGTATCTGCTGCATTTAGAGTAGATCTTACACAGTAACCATTACATAGAAAATTTTCACCCCCTATAATATGTACCAAGTTTGTCTTTTCTTTTTTGCCCTCTTTAATAAGGACAAGACCCATAGCTCAGTGAGTATAATTACCATTTCTATGGCCTCACAGTTGGTATTTATGAAGACATTATTGTAACTCTCTTATTTATCTGACAGGGGGGGAATTCCATGTTCTTTATTTTGGTATCAGGCTTCCTCATACAACAGCACTCACTCCAACCCCAGAAAAAAATGAGAAGGGAAAGTCACTGATATAGTAGATGTACAAAAATGAGGTTTCCCTCCATGTATTCCATTTCCAATAAAAGATTATAGGGTGTTTCCCTTGTAAGTGTCCATGTTACTTTATGTCTGGTGTTTGTGTTCTGAAGTTATCTCTGCTTCCTGAAAGATATGAACGTAATAAGTCATGGTTACATACTCTTAAATGACAAAACATAGATAGGTGGCAAGAATTTGAAAAAACAACATATAGATAGTGATTACAATGCCTGTGGAAAAGTAAAAATGCTCAAGTTATTTTAACTACAATTATGTTTATGTTCACCTAGAGAGTCAGCCATAACTTAGATTTTCTAGAGCTCAGAGTGTGGGAGGGTGAAGATTCTGGTGTTTCCAATCATTAATCTGTCATTTTTCACTGATATTTTTTTTAATCTGCCAGTAGAATCTAGGAAGAAATTAGGCACTCAAGCAAGTTAAGTGATCTTTAAAACCATGTAAGTAGAGATGCAAAGAACCCAGATATCTTCACTTGTCAGCTTGTAGAGATAACACCTTACAATTCCTGCATTAATTAACTAAATGACCCAAATGGTGTCTTATGTGTTAGGAACAGCCTTGGACTGAGCCACTACTTAAACAAGAAAAAGTTTCTCAGTTTTGAACGCTTGAAATATGCATATATATATACATATGTATATATATGCATATATATTTATATATGTATATATGCATATGTACATATGTATATATATATATGTATATATATATATAGAGAGAGAGAGAGAGAGAGAGAATGACAACTGAAAGAACACAAGAGACATACAGCATCACAGCTTTGTGTACCTCTTAATTATTTTTAAGAGCTAATACAAAAGTTTGTTAAAAGTAAAAATAATCAAAGAACTTATATCAAATAGTTTGGGGTCTGCAAGTTTACAAAATATATTGTTAGTTTCAGTCTATTAGGGTCTGACTCAAGTGACTCTCATAGGGTTTTCATTGACTAATTGTTTCAGGCGGGCTGGATTTTAATTGGGTAGAGACCGTCTCTGCAGTCTCTGAGGCCCAGGTTCTATTTCCAGCACCACACAAATGGGAGAAGGACATGGCAATCCACCCCCAAGACAATCCTGAAAACAATCAGCCATTGAATACCCTATGAGGGTCACTATGAGTTGGACATGACTTGACAGCACCTAACAACAATTGTTTCAGGATTGCTTCAGGAGTTGATTGCCATGTCCTTCTCCCATTTGTGTTGTGTGTGGATCAAACTCGTGTCTTTAGAGCGTGCAGAGCAGTGCTTTACCAACTAAGCTAAATCCTATTCCTTATAAAATATGTTGCTAGGTGCTGTAGAGTCAGGTCAGCTCATAGAGACCCTATGCACAACAGAATGAAACACTTTCCAACACTGTGCCATACCCTGAACTATGTGCTTCTCTGCTATTCATAGGATTTTCAATGGCAGATTGTGTTTTGGGAGTGGGTTGCCAAGTCTTTTTCTTAAGCCTACAGCACCTGGTGATCCCAGGCTGTCTTCCATCCAAGTATTAACAAGAACTGACCCTGCTTAGGTTCCGAGATCTGAAAGGAGCAGATGCCACAACTGCAGGCTACAAAATATAGATGTGTTTACTCCATAAAGTAACAGAGCACAAAATTGTCATATTTGTACATACAAAGGAATAATGTACCAGCATAATTATGTATCACCATATTAGAAAAATAGCTATGCAAATGATAAAGAGTTGGTTCAATTATTAATGCTAGGACAGACTACAAAAGGAGAGGTTAGAAGACAGTAACAATAACATAAGCCTCTATCTTTTGGTAAATATGACTTTAAAGACACATTACCCTAATGTTTTTTGTTGGATACTATGTAGAGAATGTCATTAGAAAACTAATTTCAGTTGAAATTTCTGATCTTATTTTTTCAATGCCATATATCCATACAAAGGACAAATCATGATAGACATTTTCTGTTAAAGTAAAATAATTTGCTTATCACATCATTAATTATAATAAGTATGAGTTATATGTGAAACAATCAGCACTGATTTAACTCTTAATATGCAGTCTCTATAGTATCACTTATATCAAAATTTATAAAGTATAGGTATCACTGAAATGCAGATTCTGTTAAATCTTATTTTAATATGATTGATTATGTAACTTGCATATATTAGCTTTGGTCTGAATAAAAACTTATGAATTTACTCCTTTTTAATTCTTACAGTATGCATTAATGCTAAAATGTGACTATCTCTACTGGTTTTAAACTTATCTAAACAGGTAGTAAATATTTATTTTCCACTCTAGGCAAAATGTTGCAAATCCACAGCTGTATCCTATCTCCTCCTCAATTCTTAGATTAACAAACATTTGATTATTATTTCCAAACCATATCCTACTTTCAAACGCACACATGACAGAGTTAAAGTTGGCTTTGGTACTATCTTGTTTTATCATCCCTTGCTCTCTTCATTTCATTCTTACCATATTTACAAGTGTTTTATGTAAAGACCTCCATATGACCAATTATAGCATTGAAATTTATCAATTATGAAAGTTAATATTTGGTTTCTTATTTATTAGGGATAAATATATTATAGATGTAAATGAATAAAATTATACATTGTGCTTTGCAAACCACCAAACATAATTGGAAAAATTAACATATTTCTACTAGGATAATTATTATTTTATTAATTTTGAAGACATCAGTTCAGATGGAGAAGAAACATGTTAAGGCCAGAGGTAGAGAACCAACAAGTAAATCTTGTGCTATACAAAGTTATTTATGTTACTCATGTACTTACTCTTTAAAAGCAAGTACTGCATATTTATAATTTATGCAAACACAAAGCCATGTAATCATTAATTCTGTGCATTTTAATAAATGAATATTTTGATGGCTAACAAAATTTGAGATATAAATACACTATATATAATATTGTTATATTTCTGTAATCTTAATGAGTCATGAGTAATAAAATATCCAATCATCTTATCTCTTAGTCTGTACTATTTTAGTAAACTAGATAAAACAAGATTTACCATTTTTATGAGTAATTTTTGTACATGATATTGATTTGATCTTTTAGGCCTTTTTTTGCATGTCTTGGGATGTAACTCAGCAGTAGAGTGGTTGCATAGACCTTTTTGTTATTTCTGAAACTTGCCTTACTAGAATGTGTTTAAAATAAATGTCCAAAGATTTTATTATTGTTGTTGTTAAGTGCTGTCAAGTCAGTTTAAACTCATAGAAACCCTATGTATAACAGAACGAAGTATTCTCAGACATTATGCCATGCCCTCACTTTTTTTAGTGCTTCTCTGGGATTTTCAGTAGTGGGATATTTAGAGAGTGGATTGCAAGGTTCTTGTCTTTAAACTGCAGCAGCACCCGATGTTCCCAAGCAATCTCCCATCAAAGGAATAACCAGGACGACCCTGCTCAGATTCCAAGACCCAATATTCATTATTTCTTCTTATATTTGTTAAATACATATAATTTAACAAATATATTATATATGTATATATTTCTTTGTTTATTTTTATTTTTTGATTTACTGTATTAGGACAGCCACTTAGTATTAGAAGAGAACATCTTAATATTTGCTACTACATAGCTAGTAACATCAAATGGAGAATTTCTGACATCTTTGTTGTCATATTTTATCTGTGGTGACTTTTATATAGACTACAAAATCCAATTAGAACAATTATTTATAAAATGATATTTCCCAAAATGATTGAGTAAATTGTAAAATTGTCTCTTGTTTGTTTTCATCAAAAGTAATGTGTATACCTATAAAACATACACAGCATATATGGCTTTAATATGAATTTTTCAAAACCTATTATATTAGACATTTTTTGTTCCAAATCTCTTATAGGGATTTCCCAGTAGCAAATCAGAACATGAATTCAACAAGGCATGCTTTTGTGGCTGGAAAATGAAGCTCCTTTGCAATCAATCACAGATGTAAAGAAATCAAAACAGGATGATTTAATAACAGGTCACCATCAACAAGTTTATATCTGAAATTAGCCTTGATTTCCAACAAATGGGTTCCAATCAAAATTATTTGTCCCACAAAGTGACAAAGGGAAAGGACTTTTTTTTTAATCAAAGCATGTTAGGTGGATTTTCTTTCTCATTGCTCACTTTATTTCTGTAAAAATATTTATTCCATACTGTAATATCTCTCTCTCTCTCTCTCTCTCTCTTTCTCTCTCTGTGTGTGTGTGTGTGTTTCTCCCTCTCCCTATCTCCCAAACACATCTTCCTTCCCTCTTGTTAATTTAACATTTTTTTCTCTCTGTGTATGTGTGTATTTGTGTGTACGTGTGTGTATCAGTCTGTCTGCCTCTAAGGTCCACATGTGTTTTATTCCTCATATTAAATAGGAGCTAAATAAATATTTTCAGAAAAATAAATGTAGACTATGTGATTACTGTGAAATATTTTACCAGAAAAAATATTATTATATGCCAGATGTTTTTGCTGTTCTAGAATTAGTAGTTTTGAGTAAAACTTTACTTCTAGATTTATGTTCCACAAAAATTCATATTAGATCTTTTCTACTGATTCAAAGTAGATGCATTTAAATAAGAGGAAAATAAACATGAAGTGGCAATGCCAATATAAATCTTCATAATTATCTAGTAAATAAGAAATTTAATAAATGAAATTACAGAAAAAATACCTTGCTAACTTTCCCATTACCCCAGGCATCAGTCAGCTTGTCATGCTGTGGGGGCTTATGTGTTGCTGTGAAGCTCAAAGCTATGCCACCAGTATTTCAGATACCAACAAGCACACTCATTGTCGACAGGTTTCAGCTGAGGTTCCAGACTAAGATGGACTAGGGAGAAGAACCCAGCAGCCCACTCCAAAAACAATTAGCAGTTGAAAATGCTATAAATAGCAGAGAAGCACTATTAAATACAGTGATGGAAAATGAGACTTCCAGGCTGGAAGGCATTTATGAAATGACTGGGGAAGAGTTGTCTCCTTAAAATAGAGTCAACCTCAATGACAGGAATTGAGTAAACCCCATGAGACTTCCATTTGCTGATGTGCCACCACTCAAAATGAGAAAAAAACATAATGGCTGCAATAATGGCTCAAACATAAAAAGATAGTATGTATGGCACAGCTATGAGTAATGTTTTGTTCTGTTGCACAGAGGGTTGCTACGAGTCCAATCCAACTCAATGGCACAGCACAATTTTCTCATTAAAACTAACCAAATAGAAAGAAAATATTTTCTAATTGCAGTCTAAAATTTTAAATGCCCAACAAAATATGAGGTTATAATAATATTAAGAGCAACATATACTCCGTTCTTCTTTTAATTGTCACAAAATTTTATTTATTATTATTTAGATTACTTTGTACTTCCTACTTGGCAGTAATATTGACAGTAAATTTCTACGTAAATATCCAGAGAAAGTGGCATTTGTATAATTGACCAATAGATGGTGCTAAACATGGTATCTGCTGAAACAGAAGAGACTGTTAAAAGTTTAAGATTTGTTAAAATTGATTTAGTCAGCTCGTACTGAAAGTCATAATAAACTCAGTGTAATGCATACCTTAAATGAGCAGTCGTTGAATGTGTTCTAAAACCCATCAAGTTTTATTGGGAAGCTGATAGGTTTTATTTCCAGCTGTACAATACAGTGAATCATAGGGAGTGTAGGAAAAAAAATCTAATGAGGATTCAACCTTGAATCTTTATGTTCTTTGGAAATCTCAATTAGAACCAAGACATATGTAAAATTTATATAGTGTCTACTTCTTAAGACTTACAGTGACATATCCACTACTTCTTAAAATAAACCATATCCTCTGGAAGTTTAACCATAACTCTGTTCAAGAAACTATGCATCAAAACCTGGCTTGTACAAATTGATGTACTTCATGCCCATACTTTACCTTCTCTTTCCAGCCCATGATTCTTAAAGCAAAGGGACAAATTATTTTTAAAAGTAGTAAATTTATATATTATTTCCTCAAAGCTTCTTTTATCTCTACTCTTATTGACCTTGTTACTTTTCTATATTTCATTGATTCCTCTTTGTATTTGAAAGAAAATTTTAGATAGAATGCTCATATTTCTTCTTTCCTTTAAGTTATGAGGGTTGAGAAATGTTGACTTTATAGGAAGATAGACCCAGTGTTAAGACAGTCCCAGAATTCTTAGTCACCTGTGCATACCCAGCTACAATGTAGAAATTAATAGTAATTGAAAGAGGAAAGAATAAATATTAATCTTCTTTCTATTAATGCAGGTTGGTAAAATATCAACTCTTCCTGTAGTTTATTCTTTACTCAAAAACATTGTGGTTTTTTTCTTTTTGATGCAGTTCCCCTAGAAATATGTAAATTTAGAGTGGGAGAGAATTGGGGTATAGAAATGGAAAGAAGAGTTAAACTTTACTCTTGTTTTCTATTTATTTTTATATTTTGGCAGTACTCGGGGGATTGAACCAGTACCCTTGCACATTGCAGACAACTGCTCTATCACTCAGGGGCAGCTCTAGTCACTTTTTGTATTTTATGAGACATAGTCTCCCTCGCTATGTTGCATAGGTTGCCTCTACTCTTGAATTCACAAGCTTTTAACCTCAGTCTCCTAAATCACCAGAATTACAGGCATGCACAATAGCACCCAGCTTTTACCCTAATCTTAAAATATTCTCTAAAGCTATATTTCCTATAGCACAAATCCTGCTTCTTCCAATAACTCCACTGGCAAATAGCCTGACTTGTCTATGCTTTAGTCTCTGTATCATTAAATAGAGATCATAATCATAATCATAATAAAAACAACAGTACCTACAACTTAGGATAATTGAACCTATTAAATGAATTACATTATAATTATTATAATTATCACATTACTATTATATGCACCCTTAGAGTCAACTAATTTTTATTATGTTACTAATTTTTCTTATCAAAATATTTAATGAACATGGAGTTAGCATAATTTTGTACTCAGGAGGTCATGAACTTGCACTGTATATTTTGTGTTTTCTTTTGTACACTACAAATAACAGTTTTTAGTACCTTGTTAGCTCATACAAAGTATAGAGCATATGGATTTCTCTGTGTTTAGAGTAGAGCATACTTTAAATGTGATGAAACATATGTTTTTATATACATGTTAATTTGCAAATAATATGGGCAATATAGGTTTAAATTGGCTAAGCCAATTTCAGTTGTATCCCTCCAATTTGGCTGGGCAGAAATGGTTTAAGATTAAAATACTCACCCACATGAATTAAATACATTCAGCCTGAGCATGAGGTACCACTTTGTAGATTATTCATTATTCATTCCATGGCTCTAATTGGTACTTGGGTTCACTAATTACTCCACCTGGATGAGTGTCTTACAAAGCCAGTTGCCTTTACTCACCTAAATTCGTCCTAGTTTACTATAATAGCATTACTACTCTCACATTCCAATTCTTAATTATCACAAGAAAAATTCTGCAAAGAAAACATTACCAAACCTCATTCATTGGTCAGTTTATTCAATCCCCAGACAAACATTGTGTTGTTTCTTAAAATTTGTTAAAATGGCATTTGACTCTTCCTAACAGCATAGATCATTTTACCAAGGAATTAAGGAGAAAAAAAATAGAGGAATATAGGGGATGCTTTAATATGAGGTATAAATTTCTGTAACTACCAGGTTAAATTATCAATAACTGGGGAGGAAATAGTGTTTGTCTATCACAAAATGAAAGACAATTATATTCATTCAGTGAAGAACTAAAGATAATATAGAATGATATGATACTAAAATACATACACATAAAGATTATGAGATATTTTGGAAGATGTGGATAAGCTTTTAGTTTCAATTGTTAGTTCTGAAAAATAAATAGTTTCCATTATAAAAGTTAATACTGTCAAAAAGTTTTTACTTTGTGGATTAATGTGTGGAACAGAGGTTAGAAGGAAAATCATACGCATAGCACTTAAAAAGGCCACTTTATTGGTATCAGAGGATTCTCTGAAAACTTAGCAGAGTAAATAAGATTATTTTGTTTTATGGCCTGAGGTTAAGGAATAAGGTCATTGCTCTAAAGTTTAAACTTTGTTACTCTGAGAGAGGGACTGGGGTTTAACTCAGTTGCTAGAGCACAACTGCAATCTTTACAGGCCTGGGTTCCATCCCTGAAGTGCAAAAACAGAAGAAGGATCTGGAAACCCACCTGCAGAAACCCTGTGAATAGCAGAGAAGAATTGATGTCATGCAGGGGATGGCACAGTATTGGGGAGTGTTTTGTTTGACTGTATGTCGGGTCAAAAGGAGCCAGATCTGACTCCATAGCACCTAACAACAACAACAACACCTTCAAAGTAGTTTATATGCCATTTAAAAAAGGTTAAAGTGTAAAGATTTTTTCTAAAGAAGAAAGAAACAAAAAAAGTTTGAAGAAACATTTTTAATTATAATAAATGTCATTTTTGTTGAATCATGAAGATGCAGAGGAGTTAATAAAGTTGAAGAAGTACATACCACTACAGGTAGACAAAAATCATGAGGTAATATAAAATAGCATGACACATTCAAGTAATGGAAGTCTTATATGGTTCTGTTATTCAGAAATAGTAAGGAGTGACCAATCCCTGGAGCAGGCTCTTATGTTTGGGAGAGTGGCAGGTCAACAACAGCAAAAAAAGGAAAACCCTCTACACAATGTTTGCAACAATGGGCTTAAACATCAATAAGATCCTGTGCCTGGCACAGAATAAGAGAGTGTTTCCTTCCATTGTACATATGGTCAGTGTGAGTTGGACTTGAACTGAGACCACCTAACAACAGCACAACAATAACAACAACTTATGTTTTGGGATGAGCAGAATTTTGCACATGAATCAAAATTATCAGTGAAAAAATATATGTGAGAATATACTCAGTTGAGTCTAAAGGCTATTGTTTTCTTAAATAACTCATATTACATTTAGTAGAAGGAAAAGGAAAAGAGAATGATAAAATAAAATTATCTATAGTCGATTTATGTAAAAAAATATAAGTAGTGAAAATTGGAAATCAAAATGTTTGAACCTAAAGGGTCAGGCATGTGTTTCACAAACAGGGAAAAGATATTCAGTTTTGAAAAGCACACACTAATAAATCAGAGGAAAAAGATGATCAGTGGCAATCAAGTGGAAATATAACCTGCAAAACACTAATGTCAACCAATAGCACTGTGCTTTACTTTAATGCACCTCCTGGCAGGTGTCTGCAGGCTTTTCCTTTTCTAAATTTGCCTACAGATAGGTTATTAAAGTCATTGCAAATCAGTACATACCTTTCCCATGGTACAAATTAAACCTCACAGGAGCAGAGGCAAAGAGAAGGACAAGAACACTTAGAGGGCAGACACACAAACACACACACACAGAGAGAGAGAGAGAGAGAGAGAGAGAGAGAGAGAGAGGGTGCACTGTGAATTCCATGTTAACACTGAGGTATGATTCTAAATAGTTTCATTTGATTTGAAGTGAAATTTTATTTTTACAAAAAATACTTTGATGGATTGCCTCTAAATAAATACATCTATATTGTAATTGGGCTGGGATTTAGCTCAATTGGTAGAGCGCTGCTCTGCAGTCCCTGAGGTCCAGTTGGATTCTCAGCACAGCAAAAATGGGAGAAGGAAATGGTAATCCACTCCTGAGGCAATCTGGAAACAACCAGCCATTGAAAACGCTAGGAGGGTTGCTATGAGTAGGACACAACTGGACAGAACCTAAGAATAACAGCAACATATGGTAATTGGGGTATGAAAAACATTCCAATGATTTAGTTGATTATATTAGCACTATTAATAGCTCACAGAACTTGCTTTAATTCATGTAGGGTGATTGTTTCAAGTACCCAGAGCCAGCTCAAGTTTATGCCTAGAGTGCTCCCTTAGCAACAGCCTCCTCTTTTATTTTCAGAGCCTTTCAGTTGTATGGTCTAAGATACATTTACGGGAAGTCAGTCATTTATGTGTGCAACTCTATGTGTCAGTGTGTGCATACACTTGTGGACATGTATGCCTACACGCTTAATCCTCATCCACTTCATTATCATGACTGTTTGAGTATAGCAATAGTATTTTTCTGGTTCCCTTACTCCTTAGAGTATCCTCTTGCTTAGAAAGTGTTTCCAACTATGAGACAGGTTAGTTAATGAAAGAGAAATCAGGTGATAAATCTCCCTCAGCATTTCTGCATATTTAGATCTTCCTGGTTTCTCTATTGCTGTAGTTGCTTCAAAATTTATCAGAAAATATGCATTCTGCCTAATTTTCTACAGCAGCTACTTAGAAAATGCTACATAAGTATATCTTTTTGGCTTTGAACCACATTTCTCCATTTACCCCTTTTTTTCCTATCCTCTCCTGTTCTTCAATATCCAATACATTTTGATCAGAGGTTTGCAGATCCTGGACAGCTTGTAAATTGCTTAAAAATATGTAGTGCTCTATATAAACACAAAGTATGAATCCCAAGCAATGCTCTTTCCAGAGTTGATTAAAAACTCTAAGAGCATCCAAATGTGTTAGTAGTCATTTTAGGTACTTATTGATTTATAGAAACTTAAATAAATGTGGAACGCTACCTAAACTAAAAAATGAAATCCCTGGGAAGACTTCACTTTCCCATGTGGTATTTAATAGTAGTTGAACAGCTGAGATGAAGAGGAAGTTCTTTTGAGTCTTTAGGCAGACCTGTGAAAATGGGTTTAATATACAGAAATTAATAACCTTGTAAAATACTACAAACTTAAAATCTATGTATGTTTCTATATTCTCACACATTTTAATGTGTTTCTAGGCTGCTTAACTATTGCCTTCATCAACACACAGACAAATGCTATAACACTAAAATTCTAGGTTACTGCTTTTTCATTGATGGGTAAAATAAGTAGAAAGTGGCAATATTAATAAAGTAGGGATAAACTCACCATTTTTTACCTGGAGCAATGGACAATTGTTTCAGTAAAAAAAGAAATGCTTTAAGGAATTTCATGTGGCCTCAAGACAGAGGGTTTGAAAAGTGATATTCAAGCTTTTGATAAAATTCACTAGCCATTGTTTAGAAGCTGTGTAGATTTGGGTGTGGGCTTTAAAAAATGAAAACATTGGAACATACCCATAATATCACACTAGGCACAATCCATGCAGCACCCTGCTGTGGTATTCCCTCAAGCATCTTGCCTCTAGATATGACCCAATCCTGCTCAACCACAGCGAGGGAAAGAAATCATAAAACACAGAGCAATACAGTGCAGAAAATCAAGAAAGAGAATTAAGGTCCTCTGGGCAGGGACGGATAGGGTAAAGCTATCTTACTTTTTGAACAGAAAAAGATGGCATAAGATCCTTTTGTCAGGCCAAATAACTGTCTAAAAATGGCATTAGAGAAGGATTGTCATCCTATTGTTTATTATATAGCCTCAGTTTATGGCTAGTTAATGGTATTATGGGAAAAACGAGGAGCCTAACATTTATTAGGAAATTCATTCATTTATTTAATCCTGAGAATTTAATGAACTGAGAATTTAATGAATACATCCTCTACATAAAGGAAAACTACACTATTGTCCTAGAATGCGTGTGTCATCCTTGTTGAAAAATGATATCATTATCCAAATTGACCTGTTTTTGAAGTCACAACCTGTATACCAATTTCCTTTTATATGTACTGACAGTGCCAAGTCCAAATATGCCTAGTAAATCTCCTGTGAGTATAATTTAAATCTTAGGAATACAGATTTCTTTAAAGATTCATGTTTATCACTCTCTAATACATAGAATAACACATGAAGGAAGTCTCTTTGCTAAGCTTACAACTACATACATTATTTCATAATGTATATTATGCAACATTCTCTGTTGCAGATACTAGAATAAGCAATTTATATAGTAAATTTTACTTAAAATTCAGGTAAACCTAATGATACGCATATTATAGAAATCATAATACAGACTTCTTTTAGAAAATTAAGGTGAATAAATGGTATGTAATTTGGACAAATTTATAAGCTATAAATTAGAAGAAGCATGTTTTATAACTTGAAATACTAATCCTAAAGATAAAGGTAACAGACCTTTCATGTATATGGTCATGTAATAAATATAATGAGTGCTGTGGAATCTATGATTTCAGTCAAAATTATTTAATTCTGACCTTGTAGTAGGACAACAGACATGGACAATATGTAAATTAATGGACCTCGTTATGTTGCAGCAGTACTGTATTTGTGAACAAACAGCCAGTTTGGGTAGGGGGACATACTCTGTCAACCTGTCCTCAAAATCACTGTGCATATGAATTTCTTCCTAATTACATTGAGTACACTTTTTAAAGTAAGTCTTTAAGGATGGTGGCGCACACCTATAATCCCAGCGACTCTGGAGGGGGTGGCAGGAGGATCGCAAGTTTGAGACCAGAGGCAGTCTGCTTAATTTAGCAAGACCCTATCTCAAAAAAAAAAAATTGCTGAGGGTGCAGCTCAGTGGTACAGCATATGCAAGCACAAGGCCCTGGGTTAAACCACCAGTAGGAAAAAAAAAAAGAAGTCTTAAGGAGCATCACATTTTTTAACATACTAGTCAATCTACTGGCAAACATTCCACAATTATAAAAATTAATTTTAATTTAAATTGTATTATATAATGACATATTCAAAATTAGAGTAGTAGGATTAATGTGTCATATAAATCTGATGCATGAGTTCTAAACTGTTATATAGGTTGACAACATACTCATGCTCTGTGTCTGTGACATTTTTATCACAACTCGTTTAGTACTTAGTAGTTCCTTTAGGCCTGTCATGGTGGTGCAGTCCAGAAATCAAGGAGCTGTAGAAGTTGAGGCAGGAATGCTTTTGCCTGCAGCCATGCCATGTGGCATTCGATCCCCTCAAATCTCAGAGCTAAGCAGGGTTGGATCTGCTTAATACTTGGATGGGAGACAGCCTGGGAACATCAGGTGCTATAGGCTTGAGGGAAGGACCTGGCAATCCACTCCCAAGAAACAATCAGCCATTGAAAACTGTATGAATAGCAGAGAAGCACTAAAATAGTGTTTCCTCTGTTGTACATAGGGTTGCTATGAGTCAGACACTGATTCCAAGGCCACTAGCAAGAGTTCTTTTAGAATTGAAAATGTAAAAAGGAATGAAACCTAATTTATTTCGTTACTTTTGTGTAGAGGGAGGGAAGATTATTCATTAAGGATTATTTCACATGGACAATCATTGTAGGGTAGCATAACATCAAAAATCAAGAGCACATGTAATTAATTTGTATTGTTGCTGCTATAATTATCCACATTATGTCTGACAAGATCAAGCTGAGCAACAAAAAAATAAGTGAGCTACTAAGAACAATTGCATATTTAAGCCCATCTTCTTTGTCATAACAAATCTTGCTTCACAGTGTTTTAAAAATTACAAATCAGGCCAAGAAAAAACAGAATTAGAGGGCCATATATAAATAAAAATCTACATGAGAAACAAGGGAAAAAATCTACTATGAATGTTGGGTTCCAGAGTGCCTTAGGGGTTCATTTGCATGTTAAAAAATGTAAAGCTCATGAGCTCATGTACATTAAAACGTTTGTACTTGCCATAGTATATTCAGAAAAAGCAAACAAGTAGTGTCCTGTCAAATTACTGAGGAGATAAGATCACATTTGATTCTAGGCACATGGAAGTTTGAAAACACAGTGATGAAGTTTATTAGGACAATTATGATATATATATATATGTATATATATACATATGTACGTATATGATATACATATATATCTCTATCTATCTATCGATCGATCTAGATATGGCTGGGATTTAGCTCAGTTGGTAGAGTGCTGCGCTGCAGTCTCTGAGGTCCCGACTTCAATTCCCAGCATGGCAAAAATGGGAGAAGGGCCTGGCAATCCACTCCCAAGGCAATCCAGAAACAGTCAGCCATTGAAAACCCTATGAGGGTCATTATGAGGGTCACTATGAGTCAGATACCGACTTGACGGCACCTAACAATAACTTCATGTATATATATATATATATATATATATATATATATATATATATATATTCTGACAGACAAAAGTGGGCATGGCAGATAATGAGCTGGCTTTTACACAGAATGTGACTTGTGTCTTCTCATATTCTTTGATTCCCTAAACTTCTTGTTACATCAGCATTCAAATGAGATATTTGCAATTCTGCCACATGCCTAAAAACTGAGAGTCTGAACTCTTTGGTGGTAAACAGTGGTAGTGACTACCCCCATGGAGCCTTCTTCATGGCATGACCTACTGTGTACAGAGTACTCAGAACTGTATCTTTATGAGTTGATTAATGAAACACAAGCTCTTCAAACAAATAAACTTCAGAAGCATAAGGGAGAGGAAAATGTATAAAGCCATGATAGAAGCAAAGAGATGATAGAATAGTATATTAAACTGCTGTGACTACTGTTAAACTGCTGTGACTACTGTGCTAAGTATGTGCTAGCCTCCTCAAGACGTCAAGCATGTTTTTTACTAAAAGTTCTCCTCATAATTAAAAAAATTATATGTAGAAAGTCACATGTAATATTTCAAAGGGGAAAGGATTTTTAAAATCATGACCTAGAAACAGAAGATAATATGTAATTGATTTTGTCCAGACAGATGGTAATGGGGTAATGTGTTATGTGGCCAAATATCATAAATAAAGGATAACAAGGAGCAAACATGTTTGCAGTTATTTCTGATGTATCATTATCCATCTCTTCTTACATCACAAAGCTATTCAGGAAATAAGGGTAGTTTTGAAAATCATTGGGTTCCATCCATACATATATAGATCAGAGTCAAGTATGTATTAATGTGTGATGCATGACATTGTTGTTGTTGTTGTTAGGTGCTGAGTCAGTATCCGAATCATAGCGACCCTCATAGGGTTTTTAATGGCAGATTGTTTCGGGATTGCCTTGGGATTGGATTGCCAGGTCCTTCTCCCATTTTGCGGTGCTGGGAATTGAACTTGGGACCTCAGAGACTGCAGCGCAGTGCTCGACCAACTGAGCTAAATCCAAGCCCGGCATGACATTAGGATACTTACAAACTGCTCTGCTTTTTATTTTTCTTATTTAGGTTCTCGGATTACTAAAATATCATATACATTGAAGAGGATTGTGTAAAAATATAAATACTTGCTACTATGTCTGTCATGAAATAAGCATTGTAAAAATGACAGCTAAAATCCTGAATGCTTGTTGTTGTTGTTAGGTGCCATGGAGACGAGTCCAACTCATAGCGACCCTATGTACAGCAGATCGAAACACTTCCAGATTCTGTGCCAGGCAAATGATCTTATTTATGTTTAAGCCCATTGTTGCAGACACTGTGTCAATCCATCTGGTGGAGGGTTTTCCTATTTTGCTTTGACCTGCCACTTTCCCAAAATGATGTCCTTCTCCAGGGATTGATCTCTCCTGACTACATGTGCGAAATATGTAAGACACAATTTGGCCATTCTTGCATCCAAGGAGCACGCTGGTGGCACTTTTTCTAGGACAGATTTGTTGGTTCTTTTGGCAGTCCGTGGTATATTCAATACACATCTCCAGCACCACAATTCAAAAGCATCAATTCTTTTTCTGTCTCTCTTGTTCAATGTCCAGCTTTCACAACCATATGACGCCACTGAAAATACCATGGCATGAGTCAGACGCACCTTCATCTTCAATGGGACATCTTTGGTTTTCAATACTCTAAAGAGATCTTTTGCCACAGCTTTTCCTAGAGCAATGTGTCTTTGGATTTCTTGACTGCTGCTTCCACGGGTGTTGATTATAGAGCCAAGCAAAGCAAAATCTTGGACAACCTCTATCTTTTCTCCATTTATTGTGAAGTTGCATGCTGACCTAGTCATAAGGACTTTTGTTTTGTTGATGTTTAGTCATAACCCATATTGAAGGCTATGATCTTTGATCTTCATCAGTAAATGTTTTAAATCCTCTTCACATTCAGCAAGCAGAGTTGTGTTATCTGCACAATGCAGGTTGTTAATGAGTCTTCCTCCAATCTTGATGCCGCATTCTTCCTCATAAAGTCCAGCTTCTCAGATTATTTGCTCAGCATATAAATTGAAAAGATAGGGTGAAAGTATACAGCCCTGACGCACACCTTTCTCAACTTTAAACCACTCAGTGTTTCCTTGTTCTATTCGAATAACTGCCTCCTGGTTCATGTACAGATTTCCCATGAGCACAATTAGATGTTCTGGTATTCCCATTTTCCGAAGTGTTATCAATAATTTGTTATGATCCACACAATCAAATGGTTTTGTGTAGTCAATAAAACATAGATAGACATCTCTCTGATATTCTCTGCTTTCAGATAATATACACCTGACATCAGCATTGATGTCCCTGGTTCCCCGCCTTCTTCTGAATCCTGCTTGATTTTCCAGTAATTCCCTGTCTATATACTGCTGCAGTCGCTTCTGAATGATCTTTAGTAGAATTTTCCTGGTGTGTGATATTAATGATATTGTCCAATAGTTTGCACATTCAGTTGGATCCCCTTTTTTGGGAATAGACACAAATATGGATCTCTTCCAGTCAGTTGGCCAAGTAGCAGTTTTCCAAATCTGTTGGCATAAACATGTTAACCCCTCCAGTGCTGCATCTGTTTGTTGAAACATCTCTATTGGTATCCCATCAATTCCTGGAGCCTTGTGTTTCGCCAGTTCTTTCAAGGCAGCTTCCACTTTGTCCTTCAACACCATTGGTTCCTCTTCATATGCAACCTCTTGGAATTGTTGGTCATCTACCAATTCTTTCTTGTATAATGACTCTGTGTATTCTTCCCATCTTCTTTTGATGTTTCCTGCATCATTTAATATTTTCCCTGTAGAATCTTTCACTATTGCCACTCGAGGCTTGAATTTTTTCTTCACTTCCTTAAGCTTGAAAAATACAGAGCATGTTCTTCCCTTTTGGTTTTCTGCCTCCAGTTCCTTGCACATGTTATTATAATATTTGTTTTTGTCTTCTCGAGCTGCCTTCTGAAATCTTCTGTTTAGCTCCTTAACTTCATCATGTCTTCCTTTTGCTTTAGCTGCTCCACAACATTTGAGGGCAAAGTCCAGTGTCTCTTTTGACATGTAATTTGGTCTTTTCTTTTCTTCTTGTCTTTTTAAGAACTTTTTGCTTCCTTCTTGAATGACATCTTTTATGTCATGCCACAACTCTTTTGGTCTCCTGTTATTGTGGCTAATGCATTAAACCTATTTTTGAGGTGGTCTCTGAACTCAGGTGGGATATACTTAAGGCCATACCATGGCTCTCGTATACTTGTTCTAATTTTCTTCAGCTTCAGTTTGAACTTGCATATGAGAAGTTGATGATCTCATCCAAAGTCAGCATCTGGTATTGTTTTGACATTTTGTACAGATCATTTCCATCATGTCTTTCAACATATGTAGTCAATTTGATTCCTATATGTTCTATCTGGTGAAGTCCATGTGTATAGTCTCCATTTATGATGTTGAAAAAATGTATTTGCAATGAAAAGTCATTGGTCTGACAAAATTCTATCATGTGATCTCCAGCTTCGTTTCTGTCACCAAGACCATATTTTCCAACTACTGAGCCTTCTTCTTTGTTTCCAACCTTTGCATTCCAGTCACCAGTGATTATCAGTATGTCTTGATTTCCCGTTTGATCTATTTCAGATTGCCGAAGCTGACAGAAGTCTTCCCTTTCTTCATTTGTGGCCTTAGTGGTGGGTGCATAAATTTGAATAATAGTCATATTAACTGCCCTTCCTTGTAGGCGTATGGATATTATTCTATCACTGACAACATTGTATTTCATGACAGATCTTAAAATGTCTTTTTTGATGATGAATGCAACCCCATTTCTCTTTAGTTTATCATTCCCAACATAGTAGACCATATGATTGTCTGACTCCAAATGGCCTATGCCGGTCCATTTTAGCTCACTGATGCCTAGAATGTCCATGTTTATGTCCTCCATTTCTCTTTTAACAATTTCTAATTTTCCTATATTCATACTATGTACATTCCATGTTCCAAATATTAATGGATCTTTACACTTCTTTCTCCTCATTTTGAGTTGTGCCACATCAGCAAGTTGAACCTCCTGTGGCTTTACTCCATTTCCATCATCACAGTAGACTCTACCTGGAGGAAGCAACTCTTCCCCAGTAGTCTTTTCAGTGCCTTCCAACCTGGGGGCCTCATTTTTTGGCACTATATCTGACAGTGTTTCTTTGCTATTCATAGGGTTCGCAATGGCTCGTTGTTTCGGGAGTGGTTTGCCAGGTCCTACTCCCTAGTCTGTCTTAATCTGGAAGCTCAGCTGAAAACCTGTCCACCATGGGTAACCTTGCTCATGTCCGGGGTTACAGTGGCAGAGCTCTCAGCCTCATGGCAACAAGCAAGCCCCCACAGTGCGGCAAACTGACAGAAGTGTGGGGAATCCTGAATGCTAGGAGACATATACTTTTATATAATTTGTAATACTGTTAACTTTTTAATTCAAATTTTGATCTAAATGACTCAATTTTCCTTGAGCCATTATAAATAGTTAATATCATATTGAAATTTTATATGATTGGTTAAATTATTTCCTCATTCCCCCCTGCCCTTTTACTCACTCCTCTTCATTTGAGTGTACAGAGGACAAGATCTGTTTATAAGTGACTGTTTTTTTAATGTTAAGGTAAAATATGAGATTCTATTGTGTGTGTGTGTGTGTGTGTGTGTGTGTGTGTGTGTGTGTGTGTGTGGTACTGGTGGTTGAACCCAGGGCCTTGCTCTTGCATGCTTTGCAAGTGCTGGACCACTGAGCTGCATCCCCAGCCCTTTTTTTTCTTTCCTTTTTTTTTTTTTTTTTAACTTTTTGAGACAGGGTCTCGCTAAATTACCCAGACTGCCTCTGGTCTCGAACTGGTGATCCTCCTGCCTCCGCCTCCCCAGCTGCTGGGATTACAGGCTTGACCCACCACGCCCAGCAAAATATGAGATTCTTGATGCAGTAAATTTCACTTTGTTTCAAAGTTAAAATCAGCCAGTGAATCATAAAAAGTCATGTCTACACTTACGTATATAAAAGTGATTTTAAGGGTAAATTATGATCTGTCCTCTCAATGACATTTTGGTGAATTTTACTGGACCAATTGTTTTTTCTACTATATATTATTGCAGCAGCATATGAAATGGTAGTGCTTGCTTATTTTTGACTTTGAGAAAATGGAAAGAAAATATGCAAACACTTGCAGCATTTGCAGACTACCTGAGATGTTAAGCTTACCGTATACTAATATGAGGGTCAAAAAACAAAAGAAATGAGAGCATAAATTATACTAATATTTACTGATTCCATCCTATGCACCTCCTGCTTAAATTGCACTAAAGACAACAAAGCTAACAGAGCAGTATTAATTCTAATATATATTTGTTGTTATTGTTAGGTGCCATCGAGTCCCCATAGCAACCCTCATAGGGTTTTCAATGGCAGATTGTTTTGGGAGTGCCTTGGGAGTGGGTTGCCACATTCTTCTCCCATGTTTGCAGTGCTGGGAATCGAACTCGGGACCTCAGAGACTGCAGAGCCACGCTCTACCAACTGAGCTACATCCAGCATATATATATATATGCATATATATATATATATATATATATATATATATATATATCGGGGCTGGGATTTAGCTCAGTGGGTAGAGCGCTGCGCTGCAGTCTCTGAGGACCCGAGTTCAATTCCCAGCACCGCAAAAATGGGAGAAGGGCCTGGCAATCCACTCCCAAGGCAATCCCGAAGCCCTCAGCCATTGAAAACCCTATGAGGGTCGCTATGAGTCGGATACCGACTCGACAGCACCTAACAACAACAACTATATATATATATATATATATATATATATATATATATATATATATATATATATGGTCTGTGGATACTAAGCATGAAGCAACTTTCCCACATGCACACACTAAACAGAAAAGAAAATCCATTTGCAGGAGCTATGCATCTATCTTCTCTCTACTCTTCCCAATGTCCCTATTTACCTACTTCCAAGTTATTTTTGAAAAATTCTTTTTGATTTCAATATTACTTGATTTAATATGTTACATGCAATTAAAATGCAATGTAAAACAAGAGGGATAGTGCAACCCAGTTGACAGGTTTAGTGCTTTCTAGCTTATCTGTGATATAATAAATCAGATATACATATGTGCTTGGGAACAAAAAAATGCCACTCCTATATTAGAAGAGATTTTACGCTGCAGTTTATGTTGGTGGGGAGCAGAAATAAAATGGTAATTCAAGGAGCATGTACTTTAAGGATCCTTTTCAATGAGCTGTTCTTTTGATGTT
>VMDO01015737.1:27681-50245 GCA_007922755.1 Pedetes capensis
AAAAAGAAAAAGAAAAAGAAAAAAGAAAAAAAGAAAAAAAAAAAGGTAATCCCTCAACTAGATGGATTGACACAGTGTCTATAATAATGAGCTTAAATCTAAATCGGCAAGTATTTCATTCTTTTGTATATATGGTCACTATAAGTCAGCCCGGATTCAATGGCACCTAACAAAAACAGCTTTCATTAATCCAGTCTTTGCTATGATTTTTGTTTCCTTCCAACATACACTCAAATTTAAATTCTTTATTTGGAAGCAAGAATTGGGCATAGAGAATTGAGGATAGTTTTAATTCTTAACATAGATATCTGACCTATAAATTTCTCCTGCTTCTGGTTATTTCTGGTGCTGTGCTGTCCCCATGCTGGTTCCCTAACTTGGCAATCTCCACCAAGGAGGGAAATATCAGATAATGATACTGCTCATGTTTATACAATGCCTTTACAGTGCTGAAATCTCAATTTGTATTTTATTTATTTATTTATTTATTTATTTATTTATTTAGTTGTACTGTTTGGGCTGAACCCTGGGCCTTGTATATACTTTATCACTGAGCTACTCCCTCAACCTCCTTTTATTTTTTATGTAGAGATGGGGTCTTGCTGTGTCACACAGGCTGCCTATCTCTGGAAACTTGCAACCTTCTTGCCTCCACCTTCCGAGTTGGTGGGGTTACCGGCATGCACCACTATGTCTAGCTTAATGGGTGTTTTAAGAGACTCCTACACACATAAAGAAATAATCGTTTTCCCCTTCTAACTACCCTCTCTGAAGGTGGCATGCTGCTTTCTCCTTCAAAAAAATCAGAGAGGAAAATCAAGTGAAGTATGTTTAGAAAACAGAAGTCATATTGTGCATTAAAGATGCCTCAGGTTTATAAAATTAGACCTATAGTGAACATATAACTATCACATTGACTAATTTTTATTTTCCTTGGAGCTCAATTCTTTCCTAGTTGATACTGGGTGATGGTTATGGATCACCTACTTGTGTACATATTTTTCAAAGAGTGATGGAAAGTTTTACAAAAGACATTAATCCAATATTCATGAAAAGTGTTTTATTTATAGGGTACATGATTCTAATACAGTGGCTGTCAAAATGCTTACTCAGTTCAAATCTTTAACTTGTGCATTGTTCAATATCTTTCCTCTGGTCCAAACAAACATTTTAAATGATGGTTCACAGTACTTTTTCCTCTTCTTTTTTCCTGATTCTCTGCCCCTCTCTCTCTCTCTCTCTCTCTCTCTCTCTCTCTCTCTCTCTATATATATATATATATATATATATATATATATATATATATGTATGTGCACGCATGTGCGCGTGCACGCACACACACGTATATACACAGGGAAAGAAAAAAATCTGAAAAAATTTGAACATGATTCCTTTTCTAAAATGTAGAACAAGATGAGAAGTTGAACTTCAGTCTCTACTATAAATATCATTTTAAATAATTTTCCATTTCTACTTAGAACACTTATTCAACTAGTCATAACAATATGTTTTTTAATGTCCATAGCATTTAAAGTAGTAATGATGAAACTAATTCAAATTCTAAAATTCTATTCTCAGTACAATTTCAATCTTCAGGAAACTACCACTGTAAATTTTCTATTGGAGAAAGTTTGCATACTGAGGCATCTATTGCAATTGTGAAATAAGATTTTAAATAATATCGAATCTTCAAATAACTTCAGTTATTAGTGTTCTGAGCAAATGCTGACATTTCATACAATGGGAAAATGCTGATCAAGATTTTTAATACATAAGGACTAATTGTCTACAAAGTTTTGCAATTATTTTTCTGATGGCAGATTCTACCAGTATGACTTAAATGATAGCATTATGGAAAATCTTCTCCTATAAGAGAAAATTTTGATAGACAGTAAGATCTGTCATACTAAGATTTCTTCTGAGGATTCACTGTATGATATTGCAAACAGCTTGGAGTAGTGGGCTCATATGATCCCTGATATAAAGTCTCAATTTTTAACCTGTTACCTCTGAAGTCTTTTGAAAATCTCTTAATTATTTTCCACCTTGATATTGTCATTAGGAAATATTCCAGTGGGGTTTGCAATATGCTCATTCTTTTTTCCTTCACTGGCATCTTTGCATCAAGCTACACAATTCTTTATTAGAGAAGAGAACTTAGAAATTCAGCATGTGAAACCCCTTTCCAATTCTCTCATTTCTTTTGAGAGTTTCAGGGAAAGGAGAAAATATATACTGTACTCCTACCTTTCAAATATTGGTAGTATGCACTGCCTTTTGTAAGTCTGACTGATTCTGTGGTTGAATTTTATGAAATCTAACTGGACAAACATGAGCTACATGATTTAATATTAGACTTTCTAAGCTCATGTTTTCTAGTCTTCATCTACAGACCATCTGTTTTTCAGTCAATATAGAACTTGGTAAAGCAAAAAGGTGCTATTCCTTAGAATACATCAAACACCCCAAACTACTGATACATGTAGTTATAGTACTTTTCAAAATTATTATAATTGCTTAAATATCTGAGGAGATAATCTAAGGAACATTAAAGCACATATGTAATAGTAAGTCCACAAATCTACCAAAATGTTTTTCAGAATTATAATACATTTTCAACCAGTAGTATAGAATACTTTCCCATGTAGAATTAGAGATGGCTAAACATAATTGATTGACTTTCCACTGAGAAGTGAATTATATTTCTCTACTGCTTGAACTGAAGATGACCTGTGAGTGCTTCAGTCAATACAGGAAAATGGAGGTTATGTCATGGCATTTTCAAGTCCAAGATTAAGAGGGCTGGTAGCTTCTACTTGCTTCCAGGGGTCCTTATGCTATCATGTAAGAAATATGAATATCTTATGAGATGATATGGAAAGCATCTGAAACAACATGTGTTGGCTAAGCCCAGCCTTCCATCTGTTCCCAAAATGTGGCCAGGCATGCATATAAGCAAGCTGTCTTGGACTTTCCAACCCTACGTAGCTGTTATATGGAATCCACCTTGGAGTCCATTTTCACCTTGAACTGACTGAGACAACAATATTTGAATTCTGGACCTACAAGCTCATGTGACACAATGGCTAGTTTTTGAGACACTAAGTTTTGAGATAGTATACTGTGCTATTATGGATAGCATGAAAATCTCTACAACAGCTAGACAAAATGGAAGAACATGTGGACAAGTGATAAGTAGCTGAGAAAAAGGACCAAAAAGTTTAATAAGCAGGTCATAAGTCATAAGGTCATAAGGTCATAAGTCTTTTCTGACACTAGAAAATTTATAAGATAAGAAATGTATAGAAAAATAAGCAGGGTGCTGGGGTGTGCACCTGCAATACCTGTAACTCAGGAGACTGAGGCAGAAGGATTTCTCTTTCAAAGCCAGAGGCAGCCTGAGCAATTTAGCAAGACCTTGTCTTAAAATAAAAATAAAAAGGGAGGTAGAGATGAATGTCAGTGGTAGAACAATTACCTAGCATGCTTGAGTCTCTGGGTTCAATTCCCCCCCACACACACATGCATAAAATCATACACTTATGGAAAAATAAAGAAGCAAATTAGAATTAGTGGTGAGCCAGGTGTGGTGGCCCACATCTATAATCCCAGTGACTCTAGAGGCAGAGGCAGGAGGATCTCAAGTGCAAGTTCCATACCAGAGACAGTCTGCATAATATAGTGAGACCTTGTCTCAAAAAGTAAAATAATGGGCTGGGGGAGGGGTGCAGCTTACAGGTCTAGCACTTGCAAAGTATGTAAGTACAAGACCCGGGGTTCAACACCCAGTACCACCAAAAAAAAAAAAAAAAGGATAATCTAGTAGTATAAAGAAAAAAATTTATTGTACATCCTTTCAGTAATGTTTTCCAATTTGGCCATCTACACAACTAAGGATTGGCTGGGATTTAGCTCAGTTGGTAGAGAGCTGCGCTGCAGTCTCTGAGGTCCCGAGTTCAATTCCCAGCACCGCAAAAAATGGGAGAAGGACCTGGCAATCCACTCTCAAGGCAATCCCGAAACAATCTACCATTGAAAACCCTATGAGGGTCTCTATGAGTCAGACACCGACTGGATGGCACCTAACAACAACAACAACACAACTAAGGATTAGGGATAGATGTAAATAGCTCAGTGGTAGAGCACTTGCCTAGCATGCAAGAGGCCCTGGGTTGAATATCATGAAAGAAAGAGAAAGATAGAAAAAATCAAATTTGCAACAATCACATTTTGTTTGGTAAAATTTTAATTTTATAATACAGTAAACTGTTTTTATAATATAGATAATTATTTTATTAATGCTAGTATCATTAGCCCTGCAGCCATATCACTGTGGCATCCAATCCTGCCAGATTTTGAAAGCTAATCAGGGTCAGACCTGGTTAGTAATTGTTTGGGAGACAGCCTGGGAACACAAGATGCTGTAGGCTTGACAGAAGGCAGCCCACTCCCAAAAATCAATCTGCCATTGCAGACCCTGTGAATAGCAAAGAAGCACTGACAATAGTGTTCCTCTGTTGCGCATAGGGTCACTATGAGTTGGACACCAACTCAACAGCTCCTAACAATAAGAACTATCATTCGAAAATGGAGATTTTATATATTTAAATTTCATGTGATTTCTGGTGACTTTAAACTCCCATGATGCAAACATACAAAAATATATGTTTTTGTGATTAAATGCTATTCTAATTAAGTAATGCCAATGCTATATTGACTTTTCACTAGTCCTTGTCTAGAAATTGGAACTTTATTGATATAAATGATAGTCCATATCATTTATCAAAAATTACAATCTGTGTAACACTGTATTGAGTAGTTTAAATCTAGTATTTCATTCAATCTTCACAACAACAAAAAATCCCTATATTCTCCTATTTTATAAGTAAGGAAATGAGGACAATGAAATTAATCATGCAGTAGAGGTTTTACCAAGGTTGGAAGGACAATCATATTGGAACTAATATTAGGGAAGATTAAAATATGCCTGAAAGTGAACAGAAACTTGGATGTATTTTAGAAGTTTCATGAACGTAGGGAAAAAGCATAAAAACTAGATTTCAGCCTGACTTTTGAGTCCGTTAAATATTTGATTAAGTTAATGACCAATGTAACAAAGTTTGACACTGAAGCTATTTTCTGCAGAGGCAATCTCCAGAAGTTTAAAATAAAGAAGTAATCTGTATTTTTCTCAGAGACAAAAATATTATGTCTCCTCTCTTTGTGTTTTTTCATTTTTCTGGGTACACCAATGAGGAGCTTGCTTTTGGATAATTTATAAGACAGAAATTATTACACAGTAGTGAGTCACTTTCACAACCTATAGGCCATTGGCTGACATCCAGTTAATTCAGGCCTGAAACCATTGACTAATGTTTTGTAGGCCTTGATATGTGGAGAAAACCAGCAGGGCATGGAATAGGCTAACCATAAACTCCTCTGCCATTTTTCTCTTAAGGTAAGGTCCACTAGACAAACACTCCTCTTCATCATGGGACCATCTACAGTTCATTGTTCTCATAGTACAGGGCTTCCATTCCCTTGAATCCCAGGGAATTATTCAAAGAAGCATCCAGTTGCTCCTTATCCATTGAACAAGAGGTCATTTATACACTTAAAAGTATGAAGTCTGATTCTTACTGCCCTGGGTGTTCTCTTTGTTACTAAGCACAAATCCTGTGTGTCCCCATTGGATGAATACAGTGTTTTCATTCCTTTGATCGTGAATAGATAACCAATAATAAATTATCTATGTCAGGTATTATGCATTTGCAAGAATCTCTCCTCCATGAATAGGGTCATAAAAATACTCTAACACATTCACAGTCACTTGGCAAAAACAGGAAGCATCTCAGTACCTGAAAGGTAAGAGCCAACCCATTCCTGCTTTTACATACACAGAAAAATGAAACATATATTTATTAGTATCAAGGAGTTTGCATTCCATTTGGAGAGAGGTCAAATATGATTAGATAAATCAATAGGATAACAAATTATCACTGCACATTTTCAAATACAAAGCCATATATTGTGGCTACTCTGTTGTTGTTGTAAGGTGCCGTCGAGTTGGTATCCAACTCATAGCGACCCTCATAGGGTTTTCAATAGCTGACTGTTTTGGGATTGCCTTGGGAGTGGATTGCCAGGCCCTTCTCCCATTTTTGTGGTGCCGGGTATTGAACTCGGGACCTCAGAGACTTCAGTGCAGTGCTCTACCAACTGAGCTAAATCCCAGCCCGTGGCATCTCTAGTAACAATAAAAGTAAATAACAATTATTTTGCAAAAATACTTACACAGAAAGCTATAGAACACTCTGGAATTATTGGATGATGGTTTTTTAGATATTAATTCGCTCCTGAAGCAAAGGATGAATTAATGAGATAGTTAAACATGCTCAATATGAAAAAGAGGCTTCATTAAAAAGTATCTGTATTAACCAGAAAAGCAGAAAGCTCAACTAATGATCAATTGCCTACCTATTATATGTCATTATTGGCTCCAAGAAGCAAGAGCAAAATATTTAAGAGAAAACATGCTTGAATTCAAAAATAATTTTTATTTTTATTTTTCATTAAGCAGTTACGTTAAAATAATCATTATAAAACTGAAATATGCCATGGCTAATGAACAAATGCCTGCAGCAGCACCACTGTGGCATCCAATCCCGTCAGATCTCGGAAGCTAAGCAGGGTCAGCCTGGTTAGCATTTGCGTGGGAAATTGCCTGGGAACACAGGTGCTGTAGGCTTGGGAGAAGGACCCAGCAACACAGTGTCCCTCCAAAAAACAATCAGCCACTGAAAACCCTAAGGAAAGCAGGCAAGCACTAACAACATTTCATCTATTTTAGTAGTGTCGCTATGAGTTGAACACTGGCAAAAGCACCTAACAACAATGATGAACAAATAAAAGCTTCAGTATTGAGAACAGCAACTGTTAGCCTACACTTGTCTCAAAGATACCTATAGAGTACAGCAAGAATTATAGGCTCCTGAGAATAGTGTGGAACTTCTTTATGGTCATTGATTGATACAAAAAAAGATAATTTTACGTTCTTCTTCTTGTTTTGTTGTCAACTATCCACATCTACACTTAGACTCTAAGATGTGCTTTTTGTTTGTGTGTTTGTTTAATTTCATGCCATCTGATTGTGTATAAAACCAAAAACACGCAGGGAAGGCATAGGATTATGTAACTAGTAAAACTCTGAACATAAATGGTTAAACCATTAAACTGTTATAGTTTGGCTATGTCAACAAATATTTTATTTTATTTAAATATATGTGCATATTTTTATCACTTTTATTATTTTTAACTTATCTGTAAATCTGATCACATGTTCAGAATAACTGTTTATAATGCCCCACAGATGACTAATCAATTACTTCCACACCCCTGTAAAAAAGTAAATGTACTAATTAGATATTCTTTTCAATACAAATACATAATACTGCATTTTGGTTCTAGAGTAAGTATAACGTGACCCCTATTTCTTTGGATTAATTATTTTAAATACTTTGAAAGTAAAAAAGTTTAAAAGGTGCTGTGTGTAAAATTATTTGCATGTTAAGAAAAAGCTAGAAATAATAATTAAACTTAAATATAAGATTGAATTTTCTAGATTTGTTTCCAAAATTAATATTCTTCATTGATAAACAATCACAAAATGTCACCATTTTTCCTTTGTAATTGAATTCAATGTAGTATTTACACTGGAGTTTTGTATGACAATTATAAATAAATCTTTAGAAATTTTTGCCTTCATTCAAGAATTTCCCTTTGTTTTGGATACTGATCATACCTAATCTGATTACTAATATCCTGTGTATGTTTTTTGATTACACATTTTCATTAGTCAACATTACAATTAGTCAAAAAAATCTTCCTAATAGGACTAACTGGAGATAGGCATTAACTTCTCTGAAATTCTTCTCTGAAATTTCTAAGGTCTAAGGTCTGTTTCCTCTATTTTCATGGAACTTAACAGTTAATAACATTTTTCCTTATATTTATTTAGGCACACAGTCTCTAATTAAATACAATTATAATTCAGAGAATATTCATTATATGTATCCCTCCCCGCTCTCTTTCCTTTTATATAGTTATTATGAAGCATTCTTCCTAGCAAGGGCTACAGATATAAAATAAAATTAATTAGCACGTAGGTATGTATTTTATTATAATTGTGATAAGCACTGAAATATTCTATCCATATCTATCTGAATTAACTAAATAAATGCTTGAAAGATGAATTACTCAATGAAAAGCATAATAAATTCAATATATTGAATTAACTTCCAAAATAATTATCTTAGGTTTCTCATGTCACCAAGAAAACTTAGCATGAATTTAAATCAACACAAATTTATATCATAATTCCTTATCAGTTCTTGTGTGAGCTCTGCTGGGTTATTTGCTGTAGGTATTACAAAGTGAAAATCAGCATGTAAGTTTTTTGTTTGCATTTATTTATTGATTTATTGATTGATTGATTGATGGCCATTCTTCGGAAGAAGCTATTTCCTTGCTTATCCAGGTTGTTTTCCAATTTCAGTTCTATACAGTTCTTGTAGGATGTGTTTATCATGGACATCTTGGCTTGATATAGTTCACAGGCTTGTCCTTGATATAGTTCACAGGCTATATCAATAGTCCCAGCAATTGGCTACAAATGTCAGCATAAGTTCCTGCACAGTTTGGCTCAGCCTGTCAGTTGGTCATCCTTAGCAACTGCCTGATGCCTTCTGTATTCCTTGACTTGTTCCTCTCTTCTTCCATCCTCAAAATCAAGGTCAAGAACTCCTTATGCTTTGACTCTAGTCCCTCTTTTACTATTGCCCTTTTCTTCCACATTTATCATACTCACTCCCTTGCCTTCCTCTTCTGCTCTTAATGTGTTTATATTGAGCCCACTTAGATAATTTCATGTGATTTCATTGAGCCCATCTAGAGAATTCAAAATAATACCACATTTTAAGGGTAGCTATTTAGCAGCTTTAATTCCATATAAAAATCCCTTCATTTTGCTGTTGTTGGGTGCCTTTGAGTTGGATTCAAGTTGATTCTGTTGAATTAATTTGAGAAGGGAACATCTTTACAATTCCATTGAACACCCTGCACTCTTAGTTTTTATCAATATCTGTGATAAATGAGTATGATTGATTAGACTATTATTTTACATAACAAATCTCAATTTTAAAATGTTAAAACGTTCAACTGAATTTCATTATGAAATTTACATTTTGTATGCATATTTTGAATACCACCTAAAGTCATATATTGAGGAAATACAAGTAGATGGGAGCTTGTGATTGTCGTGTGCTGAAGACCAAGACCTCTGTTGGTGCTGGAATATTTTAGTCATTATTGTAAATATTGTTCTAATGGTGGGTCAGGAACCACAGAAACCATAAGCTCTCCTTTAATTCTATAATGGTATAATATATTAACTTGCTCAAAATATAAAAAGAAAAAATAGCAATTATAAATGAACATACGTATATTCCCATTTTTCTCCCACCCTTTCCACCAACGTTTCAATGATCTCCTGTCAGGCAGGTGAGTTTCTCTTTCCTGGTTTCCATGGTACATATTCAAACTCAACAATGCAGTTTATTTCGAAGAGTATTGTTTCCAAGGTAACCAGATGGCAAACAAAACCAAAAGTCTTCCACAACGTCAACATGTTCAATTTCTCTAGAACGGGAACATCTCAGTTTTATAATTTTGGCACCAGTTATAAAGGAAAAACCAGTCTTTAAGATAGAATTTCTCCCAATATTGGCTGAAGAGTTTAAAAGACAAATCCTTAATTTTAAAGTTAGCTATTTAACATATTCAAATCTCCACAAAGCTAATAAAATAAAAGTATTCATACTAATTGTATAAATATTTACTCTGTCTTTTTGAGTGATGTAGTGAAATTTTGAAGGCGAGGAAACAATAAATTTTTAGAATTCCGTGAATAAAGGAAAGATAGCAATATAGTAAATAATCATGTTTAATAATAAAATATGTATATAACATACAAATTTGAGATAAACCTTTTGAAATGTATAAATATATTTTAAATGTAGAATAATTATACAATCATTTAGTCATTGATATGGGTTACTATATCTCATTAATGTTTTCTAAAAAAATCAAAAAATTACTAGCATATTAAGAAGTTATCATCAGCTGGGTTCAGTGACTCACACTTGTCATTCCAGCTGCTCTAGATACTGGGGCAGAAGATCAGCAGATTGAAGGCTAGAATAAGCCTATGTAACTTAGTGAGATCCTTTCTCAAGATAAAAAGTAAAAAGTGAACTGGGGTGTAGACAGGTGGTAGAGCACTTGCAAAATATGTTCAGGTTCTTAGGTTAAAACCCCAAGTACCATTAAAAAAACAACTACCATCCTATTATTTTTTTAACGAATAATCTATATTTATACAGCAATAGTAGTAATGTGAATCTTAAATTCTCAATCTATATCACCTCAGTGTAAATAGTAGAAAGTCATTATATCTTAAAGTTATTATTCTTTTAGGAATGTATGAGATTTTTTTTCATGGTACTGCAAACTGAACTCAGGACCTTGCACATATTTTCCAAGAGCTCTGCTATTGATGTACATCCCTACCCCCCTTTTTATGTTTTTTGTGAGACAGGGTCTTGCTAAACTACACAGGCTGCCTTTGGCCTGGAACCTAAGATCCTCCTGCCTCTGCCTCCTGAATTGCTGGAATTACAGATGTGAGACACAGTGCCCAGGAATATGAGATTTTTGAAGTAAATTTTGTTCAGTCAAAACTAAAGGCTGCCTTCAGTAAATTGTAGAAATAACAAAACCTCCTTTACCTCCTTCATTCACACCCTTGTAACTGAGTTTGTTGACATTTTTATACAGAATTAATGTGTAGTATTCTACACCTTGATTGTGGATTATTAATATCACATTATTTGACCAAGGAGACATTTACAAATGGGACTAAAGAGGCATGTATTATCTTTCTCACTGGGTTGCACAATTTTGTGCTGAGTTAGATACCTCAGACCATGTATAGGGGTCTGAGCTGTTCCATTGGAGTCCCTATGTGGGCAGGTATTCAGTTCACAGACTATATCAATAGTCCCAGCAATTGACTACAAATGTCAGCATAAGCTCCTATACAGTTTGGCTCAGCCTTTTTCAGTCCAGATATCCTTTTCAGGTAAAGTCCAGTCCAAATTTCCAATCCACCAAACCATTTAAGTGTCTTCTTTATTTACAGTATTTAGTATTTGGGTATTTTATTGCATTGAAAAGTCTCAACGAAATAAATACTAATTTTTATACATTTCAAAATATGTCATGCCAAAAATCTAATGTGCATCAAAGAAGACATCTTGGGTTGGGTAAGTAGTTCAGTGGTAGTGTATGTGCTTAACATGCAGGATCCATGTTTTCAAGCCCCAACAACCACACACACACACACACACACACACACACACACACACACACCCCTCTAGCTTTCCATAGCTGAGGTAAAAGAAGATATGTTGGATCTGAATTTAGAAACTAATATGAAAAGATTTCACTTTAAAAGCACATTTTTAAAAAACATAGTTCTCAAGTTCTAATTTTGAAAAAGTGTTTCAGGTCATCTTGACTTAGGAAATTATCAACTATTCACAAGTTTCATTTTGAAAACTTACAACTATTATAGAAATCATTAAAATTGACAAATATAGTATTTCATCAGGGTGAAATAATTTTTTGGAAGTACTATAACTCATTATGTAAAATTAAAACTCATTTGAGATGCCTTTTTATCTAGCAAAAATTGTAATTTCAACAATATGTTTTAATATTTATCACTAAATAACACATTAATATAATCAGTTAATCTTTTTTAACTAGTCTGTCAAATAAAACATTTTAATAGTTTGTATTACATTTACAGTAAGTCTTTATTTTTATTTTTTATTTATTTTTTACTATTAGTTAATTAATTGGAGAGTAGGTCTTACTATGTAGTCTAGGCCAGTCTCAAACTTCTTCCTCTTGCCTCAGCCTTCCTGGTGGTGGGATTACAGGTGTATCCCCCCAAGCCTGGCTTTTTATTGTTGTTGTTATTTGGTAAGATTTTTGTGGTGCCGGATATTGAATTCAGGCTGTAGTCCATGTGAGGCAAGAGCTCTAACCATGAGCTATGCCTCTTGCCCTATGTGAAGTCTAATAGGAAAGATGTCTCATAAAATCAAAAGATACCAACATTTTAAGTAAATTTGTTTATTTTGTGCTAAACATTTACTAATATCCCTAAATGATATTGAATTTTTTACTATACAGTAATTAGATATTTTAATGCATATGTATGAGTAACTTAGCAATGGCATTTTGTATTTTCCATTGATGTGTCTGTTCCTGACTTCACAATGTTTAACACTCTGTAGAGATCTTCATGCAAAATTAGGTGATACTGATGCCAATCTCCTTGATTTATTTTCTATTATTTTTCTCTCATCTTGTGTATGTCGTTGATTTTATTTTCAGTTTTTATAAATCTATTTTCTCACTTAAGAATTGTGTGGTAAGTTTATTAGCCATGGCAGAAACTGCATAATTCCTACGTTAATGATTTCATTTTGTGCATATCATAAAACACTTGAATATTAGCAAAGCTCACAGACATCTGTATAGGTAGAATAGGGAGAAAGACCTGGGAGCACACTTCCAAAGCAATTAGCCACTGAAAAACCTATGAATAGCAGAGAAGTACTGCCAAATACGGTGCCAGAAAATGAGCCCGCCAGGCTGGATTGCATTCAAGGAAGGACTGGGCAAGAGTTGCCTCCTCAGAGCAGAGTTGACCTTAATGATGGAAATGGACTAAAGCCTCTGGGATCTAGTTTTGCTAGTGTGTCAGGACTCAAAATGAGAAGAATCAGTTCTGCAACAATGGGGTCAAACATAAAAAAATTATGTGTATGGCATATTGTTGGATAGGTTATTGCTCTGCTATACTTAAGATTTCATGAGTCAGATCAGACTTGACAGCACCTAATAACAACAAACAACAAGAAGAAGATTGGAATTTACATATGGTGGGTTGAGCTCTCATTGTGGTTTGATTAGTACATTTTTGGTGACTTGGAGAAGCTCTTCTATTTCTGTGAGATTCATTTATGTCATCATTCAAATGCTAATGATGCATTTCCCAATAATACACATTTCTACAAATGGGCAAACTAATAAATATTGATACATTTGACAAATGAAGTGGGTTGCCCATATAAATGAAAAATAATATTTTACTGTGATTTTCTATGTAGCAGTCATTTGAAGACTGCCTCTGACTTGAGAATGGCCACTTCCTGCTAATTAAGTCATCCAAATTCCCTGAGGTTATAAGCATATTGCATATAGAGGTAGGTGAGTTTAGAGATCCAACAAAACTTTCAGAAATGAAATAGAAGGTAATGAGTAATAATAGGATATTCATGCAGAAGCAAAAAGAGAAAGAATTGCACATTCATTCTTGGTCCTGTCTGGGCTTTCAATGTTTTATTCTAGACTGAGTTCAAAACTTGTTGTTGTTGTTGTTAGGTGCCGTCGAGTCGGTTTCTGACTCATAGCGACTCTCATAGGGAGTTCAAAACTTAGAAATGTAGAATAAAAAGTATACATAAAGCCAGTTGCCATACTACACTCCTGTAATCCCAGTGACTC
This sequence comes from Pedetes capensis, assembly GCA_007922755.1. Classification (NCBI taxonomy): domain Eukaryota; kingdom Metazoa; phylum Chordata; class Mammalia; order Rodentia; family Pedetidae; genus Pedetes; species Pedetes capensis. The sequence continues at coordinate 41,380 of VMDO01015737.1, forward strand.
ATGAGGCTGAGGTGGAGTTGCAAATTTCCTTTCAGAGGCAACATGGAAAACTGTGAGACATTATCTCAAAAGTATAAATAAATAAATAAGGTGGAAGGGAAGCACAGTTCAGCTCTGGAGTGCTTACCTAACATGCAAGAGACCCCAGCTTTAACCTTTGTACTGAAAAAAAAAAACACAGCAAGTATATATATATATATATATATATATATATATATATATACATATATATACACATATATATACACATATATGCACATATACACATATACATATATACACATATACACATACACACACACACACACACACACATATATATATATTATATATATATATATATACTTATCACAGCTTTAGTATTTGTTGCTTGAAATATGGGACTGTATATTTCTATATATTTATCTGAGAAGAAAAGAAAAAAAATAATAACCTGCCCAAGTCATGCTGGGGGGGTTCCTTCCAAGTCTATTTAAAGAGTTAATTAATAGCACCAGGGAGTGTAGTCCTGTTGATTACTGAAATTCATAAATTTATCATCTTGGATCATCTGGGTCTAAATTTTTAAAGTGAAATATTCTAATCGCTGTTCTTTGAATTATAAATCAAGTTCATATTGCTCTTAAGTGCAAGTGATTGTTTGATATGATTTATAGGGTACTAGGGATAATGGCATTTAACAACATAAAAGATCATTTTTTACACTGTGAAGACACATTTATTGGCTCCTCCAAATGCAGACAGTCATTTGATTCTGCATTTGTTGGAATTCATACAGATTTAAAAATGAGTCTTTGACAGATTGTTGTAGCTGAGGAAAACACATGGACATTTCAAATTTAAACATTTCCTACCTTTTATAGCATAATTTTCTATATTGTCCACAAGCAAATTTGTAGTTGTTGATTATGTGTAATATCATTCTGTCTTTTTCTTCTTTCTTTTTTCTTTTTTTCTTTTCTTTTTTCTTTTCTTTCTTTCTTTTTTTTTTTTTTAGATGTTTCACAGCTGAAAAATGGGAGAAGGACATGACAACTCATTCCTGACATAATCAACCACTGAAAACCCTTTGAATAGCAGAGAAGAACTGACATGGCACAGTGTCAGAAAGTGTTTCACTCTGTTGTATATTGGGTCTGTATGAGTTGGACCTGACTCCACAGCACCTAACAACAGCAACAACAACAACACCTGAAAAAACTATCATTAAGACATAAATGAATAATATAGTTCTTACTTTGTGAAATTGGATTGCATTGCTTATGACAGCTTTGTGATATGCTAAAAAAATTCTGTGTTCTTATAATTTATTTAAGGTGAAAGATAGTAAGAATGATAGAAAGAGAAAAATGCGATATCATGAGTCTTATTGTGTGATCTCTGGTTTCTGAAGCCAAAGTTCCATATAATGAAGAGAGGCATTCAGAAATTTTATAATCAAAGTGTGAGTTAAGTTAAAAATACATCCATTGACACAAGTATTTTCATTGTCTGAAATGTTCTGAGTTAATACATTTTTGAGACAATGTTTTTGACTACTAGTTAATTAAGTTGTTGTTGCTGTTGGTTGCAGTGGAGTCAGTGTTCAACTCACAGCTACTCTACATACAGCAGGCAAAAAACTATTGTCAGTGCTTCTCTGCTATTCTCAGGGTTTTTAATGGCAGACTGATTTTTGGGAGTAGGTTGCTGGGTCCTTCTTCCAATCCTACAGCCCTTGGTGTAACCAGGTGGTCTCCCCTCCAAGTACTAATCAGGCCTGACCCTGTTTAGCTTCCCAGATCTGACTGGAAGCCACAGTAGTATAGCTGTAGGCATCATAAATAATTAATTAAAAATATATATACTCAAAATATTTTGCTTTCATTTTATAATCCTTCAATATATTTTAAATTATTCTCCTAGCTCATCTTTATTCTTCATCTTTTGTTTGAAATATTATTTTCCTGATGTTTATTACTTTCTGCTCCTGTGTCAAATAGTCTTTCATAGGTGTAACATATTTTTCTATAACAAATATCAAAATTCTACAGTCAGAAAACTTAAAATAAGGGTGGCTATATACTATCTGATCAGTTTTACTACTCAGAAAAATTTGTACACATTTATATATGATATATTTTTTTAAATTGGGACAGAATTGACAACAGGGAGAACTAATATTAGAATTAATTTGATTTATGAACCCAGGGCATCATGCATGCTTTGCAATTGTTCTGCCACTGAGCTGCACCCCCAGCCTTATTTTTTAATTTGTAAAATTGAGACAGGGTCTTGCTAAGTTACTCAGGCTGCCTCTGGCCTTGAACTTGTGATCCTCCTGCTTCTGCCTCCCGAATCACTGAGATTACAGGTATGGACCACTGAGCCCTTATTTTGAATACTTTTAAACAAATAGAAATTGTCTTTTGATTTACTCTGATTTAGAGTGTGTGGGCATGCAGCTGGAGCACTATGGTGTCTGATCCTGTCAGGTTTTGGAAGTTAACCAGGATTTGTCCTGGTTAGTACTTGCGTGGGAGAGCTCCTGGGAACACCAGGTGCTGTGGGCTTGGGAGAAGGACATTGCAACCCACTGCCCCCCTAAAAAAAAAACAAACCTGCCATTGAAAACCCTATGAATAGCAGGGAATCACTGACAATACTGTTTCACCTGTTGTATGCAGGGTTGCTATGAGTCATACACCAACTGGACAGCACCTAACAAGAGTATGTGGACCGTTTGAAATCATTTGAATATGTATAAAATGGTAATGTATCACAATCTACTCATTGTACCTCAAAATATGAGGTGTGGTCAATAAATACAGTGAGTGTTAAAATATAAAAAAATATTACACTACAAAACACATTGTCATTTACCTCCCCCTCAAAAAACATTCTCTAGCTTTGAACATGCCTGCAGCTGCAGACTGTGGCATCCGATCTCATCAGATCTTGGAAGCTAAGGGTCGGGCCTGGTTAGTACTTGGATGGGAGACTGCCTGGAAACACTTGATACTGTAGGCTTCAGAGAAGGACCTGGCAACCCACTCCCAAAAAACAATCAGCCATTGCCAGCCGTATGAATAGCAGAGAAGTAGTAACAATAGGGTTTTACCTGTTGTACATAGTGTCCCTATGAGTCCAACACCAACTTAATGGCACCTAACAAAAATAAAGCCCGGATAGCTCAGTCGGTAGAGCATCAGACTTTTAATCTGAAGGTCCAGGGTTCATGTCCCTGTTCGGGCGCTGGTAGTGGGGCTGGGATTTAGCTCAGTTGGTAGAATGCTGCGCTGCACTCTCTGAGTTCCCGAGTTCAATTCCCAGCACAGCAAAAATGGGAGAAGGACCTGGCAATCCACTCCCAAGGCAATCCTGAAACAGCCAGCCATTGAAAACCTTATGAGGGTCGCTATGAGTTGGATACCGACTCAACAGCACCTAACAACAACAACAACAGCAAAAATAAAAAGCTTTGAACATACATATCCCATCATCTTTGCCACATTTTGAAAAAGTTCTGGAATTCCTGTATATTGTGAGACTTTAGTTTCTTCCTCCATCATGACAACACTCCATGTAACACATTGCTTCTAGCATTTCAATTTCTGTAAAATAAAAATATCACAGTGTGTCCTCATCTACCTTATTTACTGGACCTCTCAGCATTTGACACCTGGATCTTCCCCAAAGCGAAAATGACCGTGAAATGTAAATGTTCTGAGCCAATGAAGGCAGCAGAACTAAAGATACAACAGCTTCAGAAAGTGGCAAGAAAAATGGAATGTGTTCAAAGCCAAGGAGCATGTTTTGAGGGGGATTAATGGAAATGTGTCTTTTACTGTATAATAAATATTTTTAATTTAATCATTTACTTTGTCTTTTGGTCAGACTTCATATAGTATTTTATTTAATAAAGAGAAAATACTGTTGTTCACATGTGTATTAAATAGCTATCTAATCACATGGTTGAAAAATCAAAGGAAAATATTTGCTGAATAATTGAAAGAAATAGAATGAAAATAAAGAGATTTTTAAATAGATTTGCTTACATATGTCCCTAAGGACTAACAGTGGCATCCTAACATTTAACTATAGGGCTCTGGTTTAATTCAGTTGGTAGAATGCTGCTTCACAATCTCTGAGGACACAGGCTTGATCCCCAACACCACAAAAATGGGAGAAATAACTGGCAATCCACTCCCAAAGCAATCCCAAAACAATAAGCCATTAAAAACCATATGAGAGTTGGTATGAGTTGAACTCAACTCAGTAGCACCTACCAACAACAACAGCATTTAACTACATTCTTTCAATGATTTTTAAAATTCTTCTCACTTTAACCATATGTGAAGCATATGAGAAAAACATACTAGTTATGCTATAGTTGTGTCACAAACAGAAGTTTTAAAAGCAGAATGAATATGAATATAGAGAAGTCACTTTGAAGAGAATGATTTGAAAAATGTAAGAAATATCAAGGATTACTCTTATCATTTAAACATTTATGTCTGGGTAAACATAATTTACACATCTATATTTTCACATGCCAAACACCACATGGTGTATTTCTACTCTTATGTATAGAGGTAAAATGAAATTGTTTATACCTTAGACTTAGTCACTTCCACTTTAGTGAGAAGACATTGTTGTTGTTGTTGTTATTAGGTGCGGTCCAGTCGGCATCCGACTCATAGCGACCCTCATAGGGTTTTCAATGGCTGATTGTTTCGGGATTGCCTTGGGAGTGGATTGCCAGGCTCTTCTCCCAGAAGAAGATAGGGAAGGTAAACTATGTTCACATGAATTTTTTTCTTGGGGAGTGAAGGCAAGAAAACTGTTATATAAAATTAAATACAGAAGTAAAATTGCTTTTTATATAATAAGGATTTAGATGACAGAAATAAAATGTTTGCAGACTGTCTGCCAGAAAAGGGGAATAACCTTAACCCCCCATATTCCAAATCAAGGATGAATAAATAAAACCAGTAAATATAAATTTTGTTATGATAGGATATGTCAGGGCTGAGATTTAGCTCAGTTGGTAGAGCACTGCGCTGCAGTGTCTGAGGTCCCGAGTTCAATTCCCAGAACCGCAAAATTGGGAGAAGGACCTGGCAATCCACTCCCAAGGCAATCCTGAAACAGTCAGTCATTGAAAACCTTATGAGGGTCGCTATGAGTCGGATACCAACTAGATGGCACCTAACAACAACAACAAGGATATATCAAGTTTCTAAACCTTTTTGTTGTTGCTGTTGTGATAGTACATAATATGAAGAGGTAACTTTGCAAATACTGTGCAGTTTAAAAACTCCCCTAGTAGAATCATAAATATCATTTTTATAAAGTCAATATTACTCCAATTTACTATGTATGGAAACAGCTTTAGTGAACAAGAAGTATTTGGTACAATATTTTTCATATCTCCCAAACTTTATATTCACACATCTCTCATTAATCTTCTATGTATAGTTGGACTTCAGGAGTATATGTGCATATGCTCATGGAAGAAATAGACTTCTTATGAAATCTTGGAATTCACTAATAACTATGTCTTTTTTTACTCAAAAAGTACATTAAACATTTTGTGAGGATATACACTTTGGCGCATAGGTATGCAGAATGAGTATATGTGTGTTAAATTTTGCAGTTTAACTTAATGTAGGAAAAAGAGCAGAAAGATTTGAAGATTTGAAGAATTTGAGAAGATCTGTCTTGATATATATATATATATATATATATATATATATATATATATGTGTGTGTGTGTGTGTGTGTGTGTGTGTGTGTGTGTGTGTGTGTGTGTGTGACTGAACTACTCATGAGTGGTTACATCAGCCACTGCCATTTTCATGATTAACTATCATTAAAGCCACCACTGAAACAAATCAGCTCCTAGTTAAAAGGGGCACTGTGGTATTATTTTCTTTCTGTTAAATGACAAGAAAGAAATCAATTTGAAATAATTTCTTCCTATTTCTAAGTGAAAACTAGCACATGTACAAAATGTTTTATAGCTAAACTAATTGTTGCTATACTAAACGGTATTTCAAGACAGAATGTTTTCATTATTCCCCACAATTCTCATTTATTTTTCTACTTTTTCTTCTCATACTTCATTTTTTTGGTTCATTTTGAATCTTGATTGTACATCATTTATAAATATATCCACTCCATTGGTTTCCAAATGCCTCTTTTTTCTCCATTTGTTTTTCAATTGGGATGTGTAATAGAAACATATCTTTCATAGAAGACAAACACAGCAGTCTGATGTTTCTTTTTCTAATCTATATGAAATCTTCATCTTTTCATACAGCCCGACATTGTATTTCCTTTTAAATTATATTTGGTACAGTAATTGAGGGTATATCGATGTAACTATTTGTGCCAAATGTTTATGTCAGATCTAAAATTGCTTAGCTACATTTGCTTTTTTCTGCTTTTGCTTTCTTAAAACCTTTTCCATAGTGAATGATTATTATGTTAACAGATTTACTAAATACTAGAGAGAAAAGAACACTTAGTATTAAACTGTTTATTTATTTATTTATTTCTCTTCTTTAACAGCACTGATCCCTTCCCACCTCACAACCCTCACTCTCCATGCACTGCAGTACAAGCTATTTGGTACACTTTGTAATAGTTCTGGCTCCCAATCAGGCATCCATCTTACTTCCGTTCCTTTTCTTTCTTTTTCTTTTCTCTTTTCTTTTCTTTCCTTTTCTTTCTTTTCTTTTCCTTTTCTTCCCTTTTACTCTTTCTTTCTTTCCTTTTTTTCTTTCTTTCTTACTTAATTTTAATTTAATTTTTTTAAGTACTGGAGGATTGAACCCAGGTTGTTGGAACATTGAGCTGCACCCTCAGTAAATCCCCCTCCCCTTTTAGTTTGATTGTCTCTGACCTGGAACTTGTGATTCTCCTGCTTCAGTCTCCCAAGTCACTGGGATTATAGGCGTACACCATAGTGCTGTGCTTCTCTGTATGTATTTCTAATTAGCTATCTTTATACCTATTTTCATTGATGTTTGCATTAATAATCTTCTCTGGTCATGTAAGGATATCTTTTATTTAATTGTGTTTTATTGAAACTATTTTATGGAAATCCTCCATCATTTAACTTTCTGCTATTTCATATTATACTTCCAGTCAAATCCCATTAGGTCATTTTATTATGTTAATTAAAAAGCGCCAATTCACAATCTGGGCTAGGGTTTAGCTCAGTTGATAAGAGTGCTGCTCTGCAATCTCTGAGGACCTGGGCTTGATCCCCAGAACCACAAAATCAGGAGTACTTGCCAGTCTTCTCTTGAAGCAATCCTAAAAAAAGGTAAGCCACTGAAAACCCTATGAGGTTCATTATGAGTTGGACCAACTGGACAGCACCTAAAAACAACAATTCAAAATCTACGTTTGAATTGAGTACCTTTTGAGGGTTAATTTTCTTCATCACTTGTTCCTTTATCTGTCTGATTCTCATCTTCCTTCTGTCTTTCCTCCCTCCCTCCTTTTCTCCCCATTCTTCCCTCACTTCTGTTTCATATTTTTATTTCTGGGATCTCACACTTTGAATCCTACCAATATTACTAGATCTTAAAGTATAATCTCACTATCTGTTCAATATTAAAGAAATTAGGGAAACTCAAGACAGAGCAAACAGTGTGGCCTCTGACAATTGTGTTTTCCTGCTTCTTTTCATGTAAAAAGCTTAAAATGAATATCCTACACCAAAATTTTTACTACTCTTCTTATAAAAGAAGTGGGGATGCCAATTTGACATCTTACTATGTGAATGACACAGTACAGTTATTATTTCCTTACCCATATAAGCCAAAGTTCAAGTTTTCTGGGCTGCTTCTGGATTCAGCATCAGTAGGACATATTTTTTTTTCAGCTCTGATCACCATTTTTTATTTTATTCATTTGCCTTTTGTTCTTGTTAAAAGTTAGATTATCACTTTTAATTATATTTGTTATAATATATCTCTTTAGAAAAAACTCTAATTGTACATATTATGAAGCAAGGAATAACTTTAGGATGTGAACCTTAACAACATACTGACTGAAATAATATTTATGATATTTCTAATCATTGATATTTCTCACCAGCTATGAGGTTGTTGTTAAGTGCCATTGTGTCAGGTCTTACCCATAGAGACCCTGTGTACAAAAGAACAAAAATCTCCCCAACACTGTGTCATGCCCGCCACTATATTAGTGGTTCTCTGCTATTCATAGAGTTTTCAATGGCTGATTGTTTTAGGAATGGCATACCTGGTCCTTCTCCACAGCTGGTAGCACCTGGTATTCCTAGGTGGTCTTTGACCCAAGGCTGGCCCTGCTTAGATTTTGAGATCACATGGGATCTGATACCAGGGTGCTATGGCTGCAAACACAGCTATGAGGTTAGGAGTAAATAACTGAATGAATAGGAACATTATATCTGGAAAAATAAAGTAGTCAACATTTCTTCTATTACATTATGGACAAAAAACAGTATAGTATAGTTTCTAAAAGAAAAATAGACAAAATTTAGCCAGAAGGAAAAAGGAAGATAAGAAAACGATGTTTTGTTTTGTTTTGTTTTGCTGCAATCTCCCTTTGTACTAATAGGGAGTGATTTTCCCTTTCTATTTTATTTTTTGCCAACATTTCAGGGCTGGGTAGTCTATCTGCCAATTGCTACTGCAAATTTTAAGAAGAGATCACTGAAAACCTAAACAAGGGCTACTCCTTTTCCTTTGTTTTCTAAATTGTACTGAACATCTACCAAACAAAGCACTTTTGTCCTGTACTAAAATCTGCTGGATTTGAGCTGGCCTCTAGAAAAGATTTTGATTCTAATTATCAGAGATCTTTGCCATCCTATTCCTCAGAGATT
>VMDO01015738.1:0-50139 GCA_007922755.1 Pedetes capensis
TGCGCTTGGTAATTTAGAGTAGAAACGTTATCCACTTGGCTATTTAGGGGAGGGAAAATTAGAACAACTGCTTGAGAAATGTGGAATCAAAGACTTGTGAGTTATGGTCTAGGGAAGACAAATGCTTGTATCTGCTCTCTTTATAACAGCTCCTCCTAAAAATAAAACCTTTCCCCTCCCTGTCCTCTTTACAGCCACCTCCTGCTGTCTCTCTGGGTTCCTGTCACTGGCTCATTCTTCGACTCTTCTCCCCTCCCCTCCCCTCCCCTCGCCTCCAGTCTCTGGTGAGACCATAATACTAACAGAGTGAACAAAAGGAAAGACTATGAATACCCAATCAAAACAGCAATGTTTTCACTAAATAGACAGGCAGCTGTGGGAACAGAGACTTGTCAATGCATCTGTTCTGCAGGATTTTATGTTTAATTCAATTTGTCCGAATCAGAGCAGCAAGGCCCTCTAACTATGGGCTGGGCAAGGAAATGGTTTTGCTAACCGGAACCCTACGTGAGAATGGTGTGTGCTGGGAAATGAATTGCCCCTACTCACTCCTTCATTTCTTCACACAACGAGCACTTACTGAGCACCTACTCCTTTCCAGCTAGTACGTACAGTGCTGAGAACACAAAGCCAGGGCACAGCTTGGCAGAGGTGACAGACATCTGAACAGATGGTTATGACACACTGGCAGGCTCAACAACACACACCGGCCTGGGGTAGTAAGTACTGTGAGTGCAGAGGGCAGGGCACGACTTCCTTTGAAGGCTGAAGCTTTTCTGGACTAAAAAGGGAGAAAGGAAGAGAGAACAATACACTCTCACCCAACCCCCAGCCCCTACGGGGGAAGCTTCCACTATATGGCGAATGTTTTTTTCTAAATCTGGGTAGGTGCTATGCAATTATTCCTTATTTTTTTAATGCCTTTCTCTGTCAAATATTTTCATAAGAATTTTAATGCTGCTGTTGTTAGGTGTGGTCAAGTCGCGTGGGACCCATAGTGACCCTCCTACGGTTTTCAATGGCTGTTTCAGGATTGCCTCAGGAGTGGACTGCCACATCCTTCTCCCATGTTAATGCTGGAGATTTTGAAAACTTTCACTACCAGTAGCCTCCTCTCCCACACAGATAGCTTCAGAGTTGCCAGGGTTAGTCCACCAAAACCGAAGGAAAACAGAACTCAGAGACTTCACAGTCCTCTTATAACAGCTACCTATAGCCCTTAAACAGGCATAAAAGCATGTTCCCCCAAGATATCAAAATAGACTGTAAGGCAGGGTGCGGTGGCGCATAACTCTAATCCCAGCAACTTGGGAGGCAGAGTCAGGAGGATCGCACATTCGAGACCACAGGCAGTCTGAGTAACTTAGCAAGACCCTCTCTCAATAAAGTAAAAAAAATGGGCTGGACGTGCAGCTTAGTGGTCCAACACTTGCAGAGCATGCAAGCGCGAGACCCTGGGTTCAACCCCCAATACCACACACACACACAAAAAAAAGACTATAAAATAAAAAAGAAATGGCATGGAGATGTAGAACATATGCCAACTTCATTTTACACATACGCAGAAAAAATTAGTGTATCTGTGCCATAGAAAAACATTTTCTCAGAAACGGACTCCATCCCTCCCGACTATCATTCACTCAATAGACATTTATTGGACACCTACTCAGTGCCACACACTTACAGAGAAAACCAAGTTCCTGCCTCCAATGAGACTTCAGTTAAGAGGGTGGAGGCAGTGAGCAGAGCAGATCTCCAAGAATGGGGGACTTCCACAAAGACAGGCCCAGCATGCACCGCAAGGCATGTGGCACAGAGCAGGGAAACAGCCAGGGCTCAGCCTGGCCACATACACCCCCTTCAAAGGCCACACCAAGAACTGTGTCACCCAGAAACACCTTCTGTGGTAGCATTAATAAGATGAAATGCTGAAAATGCCAAAGACTTCAGGTTAACATGATAACAATAGCACCAGGAGTAGTAAAGTAGCACATGCCTGCAACCCCAGCTGGACTAAGGTGGGAAGTTCCTGAGGGAGAGCCCAGCTTGGACTACATAGCAAGACAGGGCCAAAAACAAAAACAAAAAAATGTGCTTTAAAATCTCATAAACTCATAAAAATTAAGATCTTATGGGATAGAGATGTGGCTTGGTGACAGAGTGCTTGCCTTGCATGCACAAGGCAAGTTCAAGGCCCAACATGAGCGTGGCGGGTAGGGGTGGGGGAGGGATGTGCACTTCGCAATACTGACTACCAAGGGGTACGATGAAACAGATTCTTCTCCTTTTCCATAAACGAGAAATCACACCATCTCACTAGCATCATCTTAATGGGGGAGACACGACAAAATTCTGGAACTCAAGAGTTCAAGGTGCCACTATCCTGCTAAAATTATATGAGGACAAGATGACCAACTGGTGTGTATGAAAGCCTTGAAGTAAAGGCAGACTTCCCATGACCAGGGTGTAACCGTGTGCCCATGTACAACCCAGCTACTCATCTTCTTTTGCTCTTCTCACAGACACTAAGTAATGATCTCAGAATCAGTTTTTTTCGAATCTTCATTATTCAGTGCTTAAGAAAGAACTGCTCATTATCTTTTAAAAAATCTCTTAAACATTATGTCTATAAGTGAATTGAATGTACATTAGAGATTAATTTTTTTTACTGACTTTCTCTGATCCTACAGTTTTATTTTACCCTGGAATAATATTGTTCTGACACCCTTCCTCCTCCTTGCACTTGTGAGTGTAAAGGCAAGGGGCAAGACCGACTAGTGATGTTTTGATAGAGTGTGTTGCTATGGAAATGACTGGCATGTTCCTTATGAAGCACCATGACCTCATTGCAAATGAAAAAGGGATAAGGTGATTTCCGAAGATTCAACTGAGAGAAGAATTAATGGCTAGGAAAAAAAAGATCCAAAAACTAAACAGACAATCTGGAAAATATTGCAATGACAAGTGCTATACTGAGAGATTTTCAAAGAACTGCTAAAAGCTTTGACCTCCAAGACAGGAATCCTATAATCAAAAAGATAGATATAATATGAACATGAAGATACCATACAAATGAGTCAGACCTGTGATTTCTAAATAAATACATTACAATCTCAAGCTTGATAGATCATGAGCAAAATCTTGTGACTTTCTGAGGCTGTTATAAAATTAAACCCACATAATACTTTTCCCCTCCTAACAGCAGCCTTTACCTCTCTTTTTTTTTTTTTTTCTTCTTTCTGTGGTGCCCCTGTTTATGCAGCTTATCCCTTATCACACTGACAACACTGGGAACCACAGCAGATGGTCCCCCCAGACATCATTCTAACAGGTTTTTTGTGCAAACAAAAGATAAAGAAGGCTACAGCAATGATTTACTGATATCTCAAGTTGAAAACTGACGGAACACAAATTGCTTTCTTACTGTTTGAACTGTTTATCCTTTAAACTACTAAATAAGATAGATACGGCCAAAATTAAATATGATTTTAAAACTACAAAACCAAATACCTGGTTTTAACAGTCATGAAGTTTTGTTTTTGAGGTACCAAGTCCTAAATCACACTTTTAAAAAACAAAAAAAAAATTACTCTCCGTTCCCTTTGTATCAGCAAAAGGGGAAATATTTACAAATTTCTATCTTATAAATTCTGTTTAGTTATATTGTGAAATAAACTAGTCACCTGGATGTTTCTTAAGGAAAATGCATTTGAATTGAAAATTCCAAAATATTTTCCCAAGAAGAGCACGCTAAAGAATGAATTAATTGAACCAAATCTAGAATCTTGGTTGCAGAGCTAAAATTGATTCTATTTCAAAATAATCTAACAATTGAACATAACACAACACCAAACGGAAAATATCCCCCAAATTTCTCACCCTTCAAAATTAAAGAGTGTTTACACACCGTAAAATAGAAGCTCCCCATGACAATCTAGTTGCAAAGGGCACTGTTTTTATGATATACCTGAAAATCCAGCAATGGCCCCAAATGATAAAATGTAATGAATGTGACAAGCATCTGAAGTAAACCACCCAGACATCAAGCAAAAATACGCCAGACAGACCCACAGGGCTCTTTTAATGTAGGTCATGACTGTCAGACCATAGCAAAAACATGGCGACCCTTGATAAAAATTAACCTTGATTATATGTAATCATGCACATATTTTGCTCTGAGTAACTAGGCCTGTGAAGTGAGTCCATAAGCCTGCAACAAAGTGGAGATCACAGTTAGCTGGGAATGACTCTTCACCAAAGAAAATGTCTGCCATGCCATGGGATATTTTTATCAGTGGAGTTATAGGGGCAGCATCCATCAAAATAGCCCAGACTTCTGGTAGGGCTCCATACTAATCACATCCTCTTACTTTGGGGGGAACAAAACATGGCTTTTTTTTTTTCATGGAAAAAATATAAAAGCACACTAAAATCAGATCAAGAATAGCAGGCATAACATCTTTTATACATTGACTCTGTAGAAACTAGTCACAACGTCTCTGACTAGGGGAGAGGTGGTGTTAAAATACTTATTCTCCAATTAATCCAAGCTAGTATAATATACTGTAAAACCTTGTATGTGGGCAAAAATTCTGAATGCAGCAGAAAAATGAGTATGCTCATGTGATACAGTTTATCCACACACAGCTCGTTAATTCAGGTAGGAAAAGCATAATACTAACCAAGTCAGATTTGCAAATTTGAACCAGTTTGAGCCAGCTGGTTACACTGCCTTCCACAGGCACAAAGCAGCTGTCTGACTGTGCCAGCCAGCTATTACACACGAGGGCTGAAAGCAGGATCCAGGAGGGGGGACTGTGCTCAAATCAGTGCAAATCCCTTCCTACTGGAGAAACAGAGGGTCAAAAAGCTCACCTGTGTAGGACATACGCCATTCAATGAGAACAATAGGTATTCTCTATTCAATGCTACCAAATCCAACCTAAAGCCACTGGACCCTGGGCAAAGCACATACTTTTCTATGTTAGGGATTGCCAAGGTTCAGAAAATGCTAAGTGTATTTAGTAAATCAGAATAGTTGTCATTTGATGTTCTGTATCCTAAACCAAGTAGTAATATACTGATTTATGAACACAATATAAATTCTGTCAAACACAGAAGACAGCTAATCTTAATTTGGGGTGCAAAACTATAGCATTTATTTTAACTGTAAGACAACATACAAAGCATCAAGTTGACCTCAGTTAAAATAAATGCAGTGTATTTTCTTTGAACACATGTAAGGTTCACTTCCATCTGCCATCTTTTTGTAGCATGGAAAATTCCCTAGCTGAAATATGTTGGCTAATAAACATGACTTGAGATTTCTCTTTGAAATTAAACTGCAAAAGTGTCATGAAAACCACACACTGTTCTCCGAATGGTCACTATATACATATTCTTAATACGTAAATATCAACTACAGACCAGCAAGGTAAAATAATAGCATCATTAAAATCCACAGTGGAAATTTCCTATCTGAAAAAGCAGATCTAACACACTTTAGAAAAGAAAAAAAAAGGCAAACAGGAAATGTGTAACAATGAGTTGTGCAACGTGGTCCTTAAAAATTCAAACTTGCTAAATGTCGTCATGTTAATAGGAGACTCTGGCTACAAGCTAATTTAATACTTAAATGTTAATATAATTTCCCCATTACTACATCTGCCATGAAAATTGTGTAACCAATAAAAGCAAGAACAAAATGGTATACAAGGAAGAAAAATCCTCTCAGCAACATCCTTGCTGCAAATATAGTCACACACGCACACATTATTTCCTCACCTAGTTTTCTTTTTAATTACCACTGTATTTCCAAAAAATTGTGATCATGTGAGCAGAAATAAAGGAGTCAGCTTGATAAAAAAAAAATACATGTATAAATAACTGAAATTAGGCTACTGCCTTGCAATGTGTATGTATAAAAATGTCTTATTTTTACCTGAAATGTGCAAAAATTAAGGACTAAAATAAGTTAAGGAAATTAATTCCTTTAGCCAACACAAGATATGTGAGTCAAAAACAGGAGTGGATACATCTTGTTAGGAATCCTGCAATGGGGACCCAAACATGATAAATAAAGTATAAGAAAGCACTCAGCATTTCTATGTAAACTGCTTCTGAAGGATTATTATGAAATGCACACACGGGCTGAAGCTAAAGTGTTCTGGTTTTAAACATTAATTTACTTTGACTATGTGCATGTCAAAATGAAAGACTGCTGTCTGGATCCAGACATGCCATATTAATACTGAACACAGGCATTGACTACAGGTCAGCAGTCACTCTGAGCAGACTTCAGCAGGTGGTAAAAGTAATGCACTCATTAAAATGTATGTGTTACAAGGTTATCTCCCCAAAACAGCTCTGAAATAGAGGCAGCCTTGAAACTCAAGCATTAGATATGCTAGAACCAACCTCTAATTTTCACAAGTCTGGAGAAAATTGAGCTTACTCTTGCTACCTAATAACCAATAAATTTAGTTGCTTTCAACAGTATCTTGGGAAAAGTCAGAGAATTAAATTGTTATGAAGCTAACCTGCCTGCCTCCGACAGACTTAAATGCACTTGAACCAACCATAAAACTACAGCTTCTTTTTAGATCTACAACCCAAACAAGGGATTCATCCTCGTTTTGGATGCCTCACTGTATTCAATTAAGTGAAATTTCACTCTTCATTTTTATTAATGCCATTCACATCATTTTTCCCTTTTGGAGAAATAATACATTTCAATTCTCCCGAATAAAAACAGAAAGCTCAAAAGATTAGGCCTAACTTATACCAAACAGTTTTTATCCCAAAAAATAAAAATAAAATAAAATAAAAATACATCTGACCTTCAGCATGTACAACAGTATGAGAAACTACTACCTAGAAGCTCAAGTACTTTTCGAAAATTACTTTTCATTGTCAGGGATAAATCCTTCCCATTTTATACCTGGTACACCTCAACTTAAATAAGATTTCTCTAGCTAAGTCTTTCCCTCTGCTCACCCACAAGTCACCCAGTTAATGTACCAGTACTACTAACAGATAATCTATTTCCTCATTTTAATAGCATTATTAACATATTATAAACTATATTCTTCACAGGGGCTTCACACCCCCAAAAAACGTGTTGATCCACTTTGTACATAAAAGCAGACAGGGTCCTCGACTTTGTAATTAATCATTTCACACCGCTTCATTTCCTCATTATCCACCCAATGCTAGATAAGCACACAGGGAGACGGACAGGTCAACAGAGATAGGGGAAATGGAAGTCTTCTTACAAGGATGGAACCGTATCTCCCTTGTCCACTGCTGAAGACACAGCATTAACAGGCATATGATTAATATCTGAGGAATAAATGAATTTATAAAGAACCAGAGAACACCAGCCTTCAACTGGTTCATTTTATTTGTGAATAAAGTATGGCTCAGGAAGACGAAGTGGCTTGGCTAAGATTGCAAGATAAGTTGGTCAGCCCTGCACAGTCTAACTCAGTGGACGCTTCTCTATCATTGAACTCTTTTTCTTTCTTTCTCCAACTATAGTACTTAAGCTCAACACAACTCTCTCTAGAAATTTAGATAGGATTCCCTTTAAAATAGAGATGGAAGACAGTCTCTTCCCAATCAGCAAGCTCATGTTTCTGAACATCCCACTAGCAGTATAAAGTATCAAGGAAGAATTTTAACATCTACTGGGAAGATAGGATAGGCAGACCAAAGGTACTAAAAGAACCTCTAGAAGCCCCTATCGATATTTTTAAACTTACCACAATAAAGACATTGCACTAAATAAATAAGACTACCAGGTGATATTTTTACCTTTTCAGTCCACAAGGGTAAATAGTGAACACTGAGGCTCTCTAACCATCCCATGCTTTCTACAAAATTCAGCTTTTCCCTTCTACAGTCTTATTCTAAAGTAATTATAT
Source organism: Pedetes capensis (assembly GCA_007922755.1). NCBI lineage: Eukaryota > Metazoa > Chordata > Mammalia > Rodentia > Pedetidae > Pedetes > Pedetes capensis. Next base: position 7,926 of record VMDO01015738.1, read on the forward strand.
TTCTTGTAACTTTCAGAAAATAAAATGCATTCTAAAAAGCTTTTATTTTTATCTGAACATTTTTATACCCAGTCAGATTCCTTTCTTACTTGATGATAGATTCCCATTTTCTAGGATCCCACCACATCCCAGGGACCCTCCAACACAGCCGCCTTCCCAACTCTCAGATACAAAATGGCAGACCTAGGGCTCAGAATATCATGCTTCAGAGGTGAAACATTAAACCTCTACATGTGACCCACTAGCTGTTTTCTCCCTTGTAAATTCCCAGTCCTCAATTTCCTCTTTTCTAAACGCCAAAAAGAGGTGATTTAGATACATGAAGAAAAAATTCTGATGATGGTAAAAGACTATATACAAGCAAATATAATACAATCCATTGGAATTCTAGACAAAGCAAAACAGCATGGGAGGCGTAGACTTCAAACTGAATGGCCAGTTGCACATTCAGATCAAGGATTTTTCTGAACTCAATAATACGACTAGGACTAAAACAGCCTAGCACCAGAACTGAGCCTTCTGGTGGCTGGCAGTCAATGCTAATTAATTAGTATGACATGCTCAGACTTATCAGGTGGTCCATGACCTACACCAATAATGAAATCTCACTCACTCCAAATGTTCCCGACCCAAGTAAAAGCATTTCTTTGGCAGGTGGCAGAAGGAATGATGAGTCAGGAAGAAATACTCAACGCTGGCCAGATGCCTCAAGGAATCACCAGTAAGAACAGGAAAATGAAAAGAACCGATTGAGAAACAAAGAACAATGTGTCTATTTTACTCGGTCACTTTAAGCATGAAATCTACACTTATAGGACCCATGAAGCACAACATTTGTAACACACCAACAAGGCCATTTGCTTTGGTCAGGCCCACAAAAGGGTCTCAAAAACTTCAGAACAACATGAACTGGAGAAATAGTCAATTCTTTCAGATGGTGACAATCAATTCTGTGTTTTATGTCCAACAGCAAACAATGAGAGGGACGTCACTTGGAAAGGACCTCTGAACCTTGTGTTACGTTTGTTTCCCGTGAATGATATGAATATCGATACAAATTCGTCCAAAAAACCCTCGTGGAGTGATGATAGGCCTAATAGGGGGTAGGTACGAGGAATGCTAGAAAAAAGAGCTGACTGTATGCCCAAGTTCAGTGTAACAGGAGACACATACACAAATCATTGCAAGGGGTGCCTAAGAAGTGCTACCAGAAGAGAGAGAGAGATGCAGGCCACAGTACCAGGTTAAGGGAGAGCCTGATTGGGGTGGGCAGGGCAGGGTACGGAGGGATCTACTTAGAAATGTTCCGGAAGGACTTCATATCAGACGTGTCTTAATAAAGGGCCTTGTCGCTTTCAAGGTAAGACAGGACGTGGGGGAAATCATCACTGTCCCTCTCCCCTCTGGAACAGTCAAGATGGGTTGGTTCACAGATGCAAATTCAAAAGGTGAGGGGAGGTAAATAAGTTCAGTATAATCAAAGTCATCTTCGCAGCAAGACCCCAGATCTTCCAACTCCCAACCCCACGTTCCTTTTATAAAATCTCTGCTTTCTGCCACATGGGCTCCCCAAAAAAGCCATCTGCTAGGCATCGGTTTGCCTCATTCCCCCAAGTAACACTCACTGCCGGTAAAAGGTGCACCAGAGAGAAACCCAGAGAATTAAAAGAAACTTAAAGTCGATTAAACATGTTTAAATTGCATTTCATTAGCCTACTAAATTTATTTCAGGGACTGAAATCTAAAACACACATAATGGTGAATTGTGTGAATTTTCTTAATTAATGCTTAAAAATAATATTTATCAACTAGGTATTATCACAACAATGCCACAACCCATTTTAGACACAAGGAATCACTGGCTCACAGTGACTTGAGTAACATTTTTTGAGTTATGGCAAGAATGCAAATTTAAAACATATCAAGTTTTCTTTTTTCTTTTTTTTGATTTCAAGTGAATTTGGGTATTTGTGGGTTTTAGAGCAAAATTAGACTAAAAAAATGGGATACAACAATTGCAAGACAGAGCTAAATCAGTATGCTGTAAGGTGCTGTCCAGTCAGGTCTGACTCATAGCAACCCTCTTAGGGTTTTCGATGGCTTATTGTTTTGAGATTGCTTCAGGAGTGGATTGCCACATCCTTCTCAGGAATCTTTCACATAAAGGGCCTAATACAAGGGGAAAAAATATTCCTTCTAATATATTTTACATAGAAAAGATAAAAACAATTTATAAGCAGCAGTTTCTGTGGATGAGGAAAGATAAAGGAATTGATTACAAGGAAGGCTCATAAATTCCTTCGACAATATTTTTATTTTAACGTATTTTTAAAATATTTGAGTTCTTCCATCTGTTTTAGGTTTTGGTTTTCCTTTACCCTATTCACACCCAAGGCCTTAATTTCTCATCCACACGCTATATAGCACTTTCCTGTCATGGAGATTTTTAGATGCATAACCTTCAAAAGTTTAGGAAATCAAGAAATGGGTATAATTGAGTGGCTTACTTCTTTAAAACTGCCTAGGATGTCTACTTTTCATTATGATATTTTCTCATTGACATTAAACAAAAAAATCAAAAAAAAAAAAAGTTAATAAGCCCTTGCTTAATAAAGCCAATGACCCAACTCCCTTTTCTAATTAAAAGCTGACAGTACTTACAGTATTTACTATTTGCAATAAATGTTCAGACATAACAACCTTATTAAAATGTTTTTATAATTTCCTCCATTACTAACGTATGCTTAAAAAAACTGATTCTGAGCTGCATTTTTCTTGTTCTTTTCCAGTCTTTGACGCACCCTGGTGAGTGGTACCATGGACTAACAAGCATATTCAACCAACACAGATGATTGAAATTAAAAAGCTGTAACATATTAACATATCTAGGCCACACAGAAAGGTCAAAAGGTAAGATCGGCAGCATAAATTAGCACATTACAAGGCATCTAAAGAAGCCAAGCAAAAATCTGCATAATAGATTTTTTTCATAATGAATATATAATGCTGTTTGATTGGATTTCTTTTACTTACAAGTATTAATTGAGGAAAAAATATTGCTAGTCTGATAGCACATCTTTCTACTTCAGCTCCTACCCTAAGGTATAAATTTGGAATTTTGGAGTGCTTGGTGTATACAGAGGAGTGAGGGAGGGGCATTTGTTGACAGCATTTGGGGGACAAAGGTTTTTTTAAAAAAAATCAGAGTACATTTCTTGCCTTTTCTAATTTCTCTACAGAAATCTAAAAACATGACATCATCTAGGAAATTAACCTTCTATCTACCAAACCCACAGAATCTTACATTTACAAAAAGAGGTACAGTAGCAGATGGGTTTCTTGTTCAATAATTGAAATGCTATTTAAGTTGCACAATCAGAACGTCCTAAGAGTAGGACCCCTGGGGTACTGAAGCGTCACAGTGCAGTCCTTATATTTTTCAGATTATTCATAGTTCACAGGACCACTGTCAAATACTGGAAAGAAGTGTCTAGAAGATAGCTTTTAGCTACTGGGATCGCTGCTCAATAATCCAATCCTCCTTTAACTGTGCACTTTTAAACAATGCAGATCACATTATGTGTATTCCTAACATCAACCAGGGCAGCAAAAAGCATGAATATGAGCACACAGCCATGAGCATAGAGCAGATCTCTCCCTGCCAACGGTGCCTTCACTTTCCCCCAACTACACACACACAGTAACTGCGACAGTCACTTCAGAATTGTGACGACGGGTTTTTAATGGCATGTCAACTCTTCATTTCTGAGGCAAACTGCTCTTAAGTCATTTTTAGAAAATACCAGAAACTCAAATGTCCCAGTCCTATTGACTCAAAACAGTATCCACATTTAAATAAAGGGAACAGTAAAGGCACACCCAAGTATGTCCTAGATTTCTAGACTCACCCCCAAAATAAGAGCCAAGCATTTTATGAAAAGAGAAGTGCTCTGCTTTTCTACCTCCAGTCAGAATCACTGGCAAGTGCTGTTTATACTGAAAAACAACTGCAGGTAGCTTTGATGAGACACAAAAATATCCTACTTGCGTTATTCCCCTTGGATCATCACCTGTATTGGATGCAATATGCTCTAAGAATGAACAATCAGGAGGTTTTCACCTAACTGGATGGGAGGTGTAGCCACCATGTCCTGCTGTATGAATAATCCTCACTGCAAGTCAAATTCTTATTATCTAATTTTTGCATTTCTCACCTAGGGAAGCTATTCATAGAACCCAGATTCTTCTTTATCACACTATTGCCAGAGGAAAGTCATGCAGTGAAAGGTTTTGCTAAATTTTCAAAGGTATCTTTTAAATGGATAAACTAAACCTAGGTGGTGTGACCTAAAAGCCACACAGATCATTTATTTGTGGCTGTTATTATTTAATCACTGGACTGTTTCTAGGGGCTTCAAAAAAATGAATGGTTTTTGCTATTAAAAAGTAACTGTTTTTGATGAAACATTACCTGTCATATTAAGACAAGGTTTCATCATTAATTACACTGGATTATACACTGGTCTTTATGTCTACAAAATGATTGTTAAGTGACTGAATCTCCTAACCATTTCAAAATAAAAATGAAATCCAGTCCTAGAAAACCTTACATGAATGAAAGATCCATTTACAAAACCAAATTAAATGTAAAAAATATAACCTCAATTTAAGACATTTGCAGATAAGACATCCAACACATTTTTTCATCAAAAAGCAAATTAAAATACCAAACCTGGGTCAACAGTGCCATCTTTTGGTGTCTTTAGGGACTACACCAAGTTGTACAAAAAGTTTTAATGTATATAGATGAAAGAGGGTAGAACAAGAAAGTCAGAGCCATCAGTTTATAATTTGAGGACATTTAAACTTAATGAATAAATTACTTTTAAACAAACATTCTCAAGAACTAAAATATTACACCATGTTTGTATTCATTTCACTTTTATGAGGTTAGTAAAGCATCATCCCATCTTAAAGAAGCTGAGGTTCAGAAGACTTTAATGGCTGATCTAAAAATCTCTCAGTTAAAAATGGTTGAGCGACCAAGCATGGTGGCTCACGTCTGTAATCTCAGCACTTGGAGGCTGAGACAAGAGAACCAATATGAGGTCAAGGCAAGGCTACACGTTGAAACCCTGCCTCGAACACACACACAAAAACAAATTTTTAAATAAACAATAATAAATAAAGGTGGTTGACCCATTACTGGCTCAAAATGCTAGCTTCTAAATTCCAACATTAATCCATCATAATTCTATAAGCCAAATCATAATTATGTGTTACAAGGAATGCAAACATTTCCACATGATGTAACTTTTGCAAAATAGTTTTATTGCTTTTACAATGTTTCTTGTACACACTTGGCAAGAAAAAGATGTTTATGTTTAAATGATTGCATTAATGTGCAAACACTGACTACATTCATAGCTATTTACATTTCACAAATGCAAAAAACTTTTCTAATAGAATATTCCTATTGCTGTCAATGGGGGAAAAAAACTTCAATGAAAACTGCAAAGCCTTTTCTTTAAAAAAAAAAAAATGCTTGTTTACGGCTTGCACATGATTCATACCTTACCTAAGTCACTAGATAAAAAAGCTGCTACAAATGAGATGGAAATGATGTTTCAAATACTCTAAAGCTTTTCGCCTTAATTTGATCTCACACTAGATATCTGCCTGCCATTTTCAGTGTCTTCCACTTTTACATTTTCAGTAATTTCCTGAATAGCTGTTATTAGACCATAATGTACTTATTCTAGAATATCCGTACCGTCCCTTCATTTTTTGTAAGATAGCTAACAGTTCATCTCTCATGTAAAAAGGAAAAATATCCTAATCTTTAAATCACTTACTACTCTGAATTGTACTCCAATTAGTCACCAAATAGTTCTTTATAGATTTTAAGTCAGTTAAAACATAATGAGTCTGTCTTAAATTGCACAACAATTCAAAAGGACATCAGAAAGAAGACAACAGCTATAAGAAGGTAACAAGATGGTCACTGGAAACACTGTAGGAATGAAGGCAAAGGGAGCCAGAGGGGTAAGTCCTAAGTACTACATCTTCTGTGAAACAGAACTCCATGATCAAAAGTAATAATTACTACAATAGCGACTCAGAAATACATTTGGTTCGTTGATTAGCCTTCTTCCTTCTTCACAGTACATTTTTAAAAAAATATAGTATAAGACTCAGAAAAGTGATAAAGTTAGTTCTCTCTCTAAATACGACTTAATGGTGAAAATTTAGACAACAAACTAAGAATAAGTTTTTGAAGGATTTCACCCCAAAGCTTTCTTTCATTTTCAGGAGAGGTAGATGCTCCACCCTCAAGAGTAAATAGCACATCAGATCTTCTTTCTCTACTATTGAGTAGATGAAAATTCCATTTGGAAGTCCCTTTGCTTTACTCGTTTTATTCCTTGAGAAATAAAAAGGGAAAAAAGAATGCACAAATACTATCCTCATTCCCACCTATATACTATGCCCTTCTACTAACTGTTGCAAATAAGCCAACCTGTGAATTCAAGCGATACTCCTTGTTCTTTCCTCTCTCTGCGAGAACACAGAAACATACACAAACGAACAGGAATATGTAAAACCATGCTTTATTAAAGTTTAACGAACACTAAAATTTCTACTACTAAATTCAAGTCCATTAAGTTGAAATCAGTTACTGCTTCCAACTCAATAAGAATGGATTAAACTAGATTTCCGATTCAATACTTTGCAGTGCCCATGCCAGGGAAAGGGACGGCACGTGGATCTTATCCAAAAAGTGGTGAGACTATGCAGACTGGGCTTGACAGTCACAAACAGGACTCAACTGAGGAATTCGAGGGACTCACTCATGCACACTTATATGCACACTATATAACCTTCGGCATAGGTTTTTACTCTGTCTTAAAGTTAAAAGATATTTCTACACATTATATTCAAAAACTGTTTTTACGTGTTCACTTATGTACATTAAAAAACACACCCAGATTCCTACTTTATGTGAGGTCCTATGTTTAATGACACTGGTGACACTAAACACAGACTGAACATGACACACACTGGCTCATTTCATCTTCAGAGAGGACTACTAGTATCATCATTTAATAAGGAAATTGAGGCAGGCATATCGTCACCCACCCACAGCTATCTAAATCGATAGCAGGAGCTGGTTTTCCAGTCTGACTTCATACGAACAGCTGGCTGCTGTTAACCACTGAGCCACAGCATCCCTGAAAGGTTTATGGGGTGAAGATGAGCAAGACAGAAAGAAGTCCCATAGGAAAGAAGATGTAAAACAGTTAATTACTCTAAGACAGGAGACAGCTGAGCAGTCAGTCACTCTGTCTCTAAACCAGGGGAAACAAGCTGGATGGTAGCAGTGTAGGTAGAGCTGCAGCTCATACCAGCAGTTAGGATCTAAGACGACTAAGTGAAAATCCAGGAGAGTCACAATTATTGGGGGGGGGAAAGCCCTATGTCACCATAAATATGATTATATATGGAACTGTGTATATAAAACGCTGTGCAAAAAATCTTAGACTCTTCTAAATTCAGAATCAAGTTATGAAGAAAGGGCCAAAGGAAAGATTCCATAAATGCCTGGACATTCAAATCATTTCCCGCTTAAATAAACCATCAAACACATGTTAGTTAAGTAGAAACCAGTGAGTTAGTCCATCCCGCCTCTTTATCCTTTATATGTATTAGTAGATTTGATGATTAATGAGATTCCCAAGTTGCATCCTATACAAAGGATTTTAGTAAGTGTGAACGTAATGTAGTGCTAAATGTAACCTTTATGTCCTCAGAGTCAAAAGCATCCGCCTTAATATGTTCATTTGGACAATGACCTCGAGAGGATTCTAGGACAAGCACAGTCAGGGAAACAGCAAGGAAAGTGCCAGGCAGTAAGCCAGTGACTAATTTCACATCTGGTTTCCAGCATACACACTGCCGCATATACCTGCACAGGATAGTGCTGCCTCTGAAAAGGTCAATTTGTCCAATTCTTACGTAAATACTGCTAAAATCTTAGGGAAAAAAATCAATAAATCAGAAAAAAATAAAGCATTAGCTAATTTACTGACTTCTAATAACTTTATTAAAAGATCATTTGTAACACGAAATTCAATTTTCATATTTAATACAGTGCTCATGCAATGCGATACTGCCATCTGTTGTTCAAGAGCTAAAATTACATCATGTCTGATCCAATCCCATTAAATTTTAAACTGAACGCCAAAGAGCTAGCAGTATTTTACATGTTCAATTGTCAACATCCCAGAAGGTTTTGTCTGAAAAATTAAAAAAGACAATGCAAAAATAGATTTTTTAAATGAAGCTCTCATGGTAATTTATCATCTGCTCCTTTTCTTAAGAAAGTAACAATTTAAACACAGTCCATTTCAAAATGAATCATCCAAAGAAATGTTTTACAAAATCTCCTGGGGTAAAACGCATTATAAAGCAATTAACTAAATAGCAAGTTTCTGAAAATCTACATGTATACATTGATTTGTTTCACAAAAATTCTAAAATATTCTAAGTATAAAATATTTTAAGCTGCAATTACTATCAGAAGTCCAGTCATTTTTAAAACACTAGGCATCTTAACATAGCTTAACTCTCCATAGCTGTTTACTCACACAAATTACAATGACATGTGAAGTGAAGTATTACCACTTACATGCTACAGAAAGTACAAACCAGGAGTTTAAGGGACCTTAAAAGGTTAGACCAAGAGCTGAAAAGAATGAAAGATGATCATCAGCTTCACAAAGAGCAAAAAAAAATAAAAGATATTTTCCCACCGCTTTACTAGGGGGGACAATTGGGGAAGAAAAGTTTTAAAGCTTTATCAAAATAATTTAATTATCATGTGAGTTAACTATTACTGGGCATTCACTTTGGACATAATTCAAGGCTAAGAAAAATAAAGACTTGGAATCAAAGTATCTGAGTATTCACAGGAATGAACTCCCCTTTTTCTTTATCCGTTTAAAAGGTGAAGATTGTAATCAATCATTCAAATTTACTCAAACCTAAGGAAAATATTGCTCAGAATTTAAAGGAAAAGTTCATACTAATTTGTATAAATAACACACAATATAGTATAAAATCAAAACTAGTGTCATTCAGCCTGTTGGTTCAAACATATGAAGAGGAAATTCCTGAACCAACAAGACAAAAAAATAAAAACTGAATTTGTGCTCTATGAAAATTATAAACTTGTACAAAGAAGAAACAAAAATGAAAATGTAGAGATCATAAAAATCTTAATGCGCTTTTGTCGTTGTATGTCAAGACAGGGTCTTGAGATGCAGCGCAGGCTAGCCTAGAACTTGCCATGTAGTGTAAACTGTCCTGGAACTCAGGACCCCCCTGCCTCAGCTTCCTGAATGCTGGGATTAGAGGCATGCACCACCATGCCCTGATGGACACACCCATCTAAATGTATGAAAACACCTTTTTAAAATGTTATATTCCACTAAAGCACTACAAAATGTACACCAAAAAAAATCAGTATGTAGACTTCAAACTGTAGGAACCTGAATAAGGAATCCAAGGGGGATTTAGCTCAGTTGGTAGAGTGCCGCTCTGCAGTCTCTGAGGTCCAGAGTTCGATTCCCAGCACTGCAAAAATGGGAGAAGGACATGGCAACCCACTCCCAAGGCAATCCGGAAACCATCTGCCATTGAAAACCCCATGAGGGTCGCTGAGTCAGACATGACTTGACGGCACCCAACAACAACAACAATCAGTTTTTATAATATAATGAATAACATAATTTCTTATGTTATAAAAAGCCATTCTCTCATTTCTCAGTCATCTTGGCCTCATTTTAATGTAAACACAACCTCCTTACAAGATCATATAGCAAACTAGGTAAATGGTATGGGTAAATCTAATGTAAATGATACTTAATGTGTTTAAATTAAAAAAAAAAAAGTTGTAGGAAAAATATTGGTCACAATATGCCAAATTAAGCTGTGCAATATCTTTACCACAGTGCTTTCCTTGAGAAATCTATCTATTCACCTCCATTTTCAGTGGTGTAACAATATTATTATAGTTCCATGATGTATACCCAGGGATGCCAAAAAAAAAAAGGTATACACATTTTAAGACATGTTATGTATTCCTTTTCAAAGTTGAATTAATGGTAGCAATATGTAGTGTGAAATTAGGTCAAGATGGTGTTAATCAAATGAATGTTAGTGCCACACATGCTTAAAAAGCGAAATAGAAATCTTTATCCTAGTCTATATACACATTGTTTGGTACCCTCTGTGTTTTTTTGTTTTAATTAGAAATTTTTAATGTACATCATAATGTGATTCATTTTGACATGCTTTTCATTGTGACAATTTTCATATATGCAATTTGATAAACATTATTCATATAGGTTACCCCTTACCCTCCCCTATGTTTCCCCCCTTCCCCCCTTCCCATCTAAGTTTCTCATCCAAGTCTTCTCTATCTTTTACTATGTAGTATTTTTCTATATGTCCTTGGGTTCCATTTCTGTTTAAGATAGAAACTTTTCCTGTAGTGGTCTTTGTTTTTATCTTGTTAGAACAATTACATGCGATTTCTAGTCCATTTATATTGACCTCGGTATCCTCTGTGTTTATCACTGAGGCCACAAAGGCAACAGTGATGGCTTTCCAAGAAGTTATGCGCAACATGTGGCAGATATATGCGTCAAATATGCCTTTCAAATTACAGAATTTTGAGACACAACCTTGTAAGTGGATTTTCAAGTACATTTGTCCACATCCTTCCAAAAGGAGTTACTAATACACACATGCTGTGCTCTAATGTTCTGACACTGAGTTTTATTGTAGTCACTGATTTCACCTAGGAAATCAAGTCAGTTCTCTGCAATTTGCACTTTTAAAAACGTGTTTTATTCCCTTAATTTATGGTTCATCTTCTCCAACATCAACCAACACATCTTTTGCTTTGTCACCATTCCCAATCTATTTTCCTCAATCGGAGAGAAATCTGCTATGAACGGCAAATCCTCTTAATTCCTTCTTAGATCACACAAGGATCTTACCTGCCTCAAACGAGCCATTCCAGAACCCCAAATATAAGATTCCCAAATTTCATTCACCTGTAAGACAAGGTCTGGTCAAGAAGAGGCTGTCTAGTTCACTCACTGTTTCCACTTCAGCTCTTTATTATATACATCATAAAGCCATGTGCTAGAAGTCTCATTTTACATTCAGGTATCTTCAAATTACATTCTCGCCCTCAAACCCCGACATTGTGAGTTGTTTTATTTTCAAGGTCTGGGAAGGTAAGAGGCAGGGGAGCTACCAAACCTCTTTAAGACTTCTACCCAACTCCTGGAAAGCGGAATGTTAGAACTGACAGAAAGAACACAGCTCCGTGACCAAATAACCATTGTTATCCCTGCCACAACTGGTACTTTGCTTTCATTTTGCTGGGGGTCATCTCCTAGAAAAATGCCTGCTTCTACTACTTGGGCCCTCACATCTTCACACAAAGTTAGCTTTGAATAAAATTCAACTTTCCACATAAAATAATACTGGCAAAAATGACTATAAAAATATGAATGCTTAGGAATAATCACCCTATTTCATGCAAACAAAAGTAAGAACATTTCCACAGTAACCAGAGGAAAGAGGAGAGTGAATTACTGCAAGCAAGTGCTTTGCAATGATGACCTTAAGTCTACAGTTTTCTACACACACACACACACACACACACAGAGTAAAAGCTTATAAAACTAATTTGAAATACCCTCAAGAAGGACATTTTACAGATTAGATACAAGTCCTATTTTAATGTATGAAATGCTCCATTGCTCCTTCTATAACCCTGAGTCAGACCCGACTTGATGGCACCTAACAACATGTTTAACTTCTTAACCATGGAATAACTGTAAGATTCAACTCTATCTGTAAGGTGATGGCCACCCCTTGCATTACAGACAATCTACACATGACTAGACCATAACTTATTTGCACTGCAATTCCAGATGGATTCAAGAATCTTAGAAGGCATCACGTCTGGCTACAGAAAGCATTTCCGCAAAAGAACTCTGGGTAACATTTTTTTGATGTATTATTCAACACATAACTAAATACCTCATTATAAATGCTCATTAGTACATGCAGTGTAATTTTAAGTCAGAAACCTAAAATGTCTGAATATTTTTAAATATTTTGTAAAAGCCTAGATTAACAAAGTCCTGCCTTACCTTCAGGTACAACATATATAAAATTAGCAGCAGATACAGAAGTAGTTTACACACTGCCTAACACTATGCAAATGTGAAGAACCACAGAGTATTGTGGCCCATGGCTGGAATCCCAGCAACTGAGGCAGGAGGATTATAAGTTCCATGCCTACAGGACTTAGTGAAACTCTTACCTCAAAACTTAAAAGGGGAGAAGAAAAGCAGCAGCTGGGAGTGTAACTCAGTGGTAGAGCAATTGTCTAGGCTAAACAAGGCCCTAGGTTCGACCCCTAGGACTGAAAAACAGAATGTAAATGATCATAGTGATGGTACAGGACAAGGAGGTTAAAAAGGTGTCTGTGAAAATCAAGTTAATAACACTGTACTAAGGTAAGTTGCTTGCAGTCGTAGCCCTGTGGCATCCAATCCCATCAGATCTCAGAAGCTAAGCAGGGCCTGGTTAGTACTTGGATGGGAGACTGCCTGGGAACACCAGGTGCTATAGGCTTGGGAGAAGGACCCAGCAACCCACTCCCAAAGATCAATGTGCCATTGAAAACCCTATGAACAGCAGAGAAGCACTGACAATAGTGTTTCGCCTGTTGTATGCAGGGTCACTATGAGTTGGATACTGACTTAACCGCACCTAACAACAGCAACAACAACAAGGTAAGTTGATGACTTTTTCATCGAATTCCACTTGTTGTTGTTGTTAGGTGCTATGGAGTCGGTATCCGAATCATAGTGACCCTCATAGGGTTTTCAATGGCTGACTGTTTCGAGATTGCCTTGGGAGTGGATAGCCAGGTCCTTCTCCCATTTTTGCAGTGCTGGGAATTGAACTCGGGACCTCAGAGACTGCGGCACAGTGCTCTATCAACTGAGCTAAATCCCAGCCCTCGAATTCCACTAGAGGAGAAGAATTCAAAAATCAAGATTTTTATATTTATGTTTCCACAGAGTGATGACTTTGTACTTAAAGAGGGGGAAACAGACCAGGTAGCTCTCAGCTTACACTGCTATCTATAACTAAAGAAATAGCTTGCTTCCGGCTCCCAACTCAGACCTGGAGCCAATCATCTGAGCATGTTTCTGTAGCACAAACTGCTGTGCTTTGTAGCCACCTCTCTCCTTCTCACAGAAATGGAAGGCTTCAAGTCAGGCATAGAAAAGGACCCCTGGAATCCCAGCCACTTGGGAGATGGAGACAGGAGGATTCCAAGTTCGAGGCCAGAGGCAACCTGTGTCATTTAGCAAGAGCCTGGCTCAAGATAAAAAAATAAATAAACGTGGGCTGGGGTGCAGCGTAGTGGTAGAGCACTTGCAAAATAGGTGTGAGGCCCTGGGTTCAACCCCCAAGTATGGTTAAGAAAAAAAAAGAAAAGAAATGAAGGGCTTCTAATAGGGGTCACATATAAGACTATTCATGCCTGCAGCTGTAGCCCTGTGGCATCTGATCCCATCAGATCTGGGAAGCTAAGCAGGGTCGGGCCTGGTTAGTACTTGGATGGGAGACCATCTGGGAACACCAGAAGCTGTAGGCTTGGGAGAAGGACCTGGCAACCCCCTCCCAAAAATCAATCTGCCACTGAAAACCCTATGAATAGCAGAGAAGCACTGACAATAGTGTTTCCCCTGTTGTACAGAGGGTCGCTATGAGTAGGATACCAACTCGACGGCACCTAACAACAACAATAAGACTATTCAAAGGGAAAAAAATTCAAACCGTTGGGCAACAAAAATTATCCTAATAAAAGCTTTTAATATTAGATTTACATGTTATTCTCAAAACATCAGCTTTGAGAAACTTCCCAGCCTAAGGCACTGGACTCACTGCCAGAGAAACCTGCCTCCCAATGTCAGCTCCAGCACGCGGCAGCTGGGTGAAGACCGACAGGTCCTGTGTCTTCCTTCTACTAGCACCCCCCTTCTCATTCTGAAATATGAAGTAACCTCATGCCCGTCACTTCATGTCATCCTTGCAAAAACACATGTGTGTGAGGCGTTTTACATTAGGCTTTTAACCAACTCGGCTCCTTTCCTTGAAAATCTGTACAAAAACCTTGATTTCACTTAGAACTAGTCTGCCTAAGGAAAGCATACCATACCATACGCTTTGTTTTGTTGTATTTTGGAGAAGTTGAAGTATTCCACTTTTGCAGCTTTCTATAGAACTGATCTACTCTCTATTTTCCTATGTTTTATTATATAGGTAAATCTAAGATATTAATGTAAAATGTCACAGTCACTAGTTTTTTGGTTTTCAGGGTTTTTTCGCAGTACTTGCGGTTGAACCCAAGGCCTTGTGCGTACTTTGCGAGCTCTTCACCACTGATCTGGACCACTGCAGACCCTTTTTGAGTTTTTTTTTTTATTGTGAGACAGGGTCTCGCTAAGTTACACAGGCTGTCCCTGGCCTCGAACTTGCCATCTTCCTGCTTCTGCCTCCCGAGTCGCTGGGATGACAGGTGCATGCCACTGTGTTAAGTGGTCACCAGCTCTTAAAGAAAACTAAGAACAGAAAGCAGGCAAACTTTGTTATTGTCTCTGAGGAAGTGCATACTTTATGCGTAACAAGCATCATCTCTCTGTACCCAACTCCAAACACAAAAAAGTGTCACCTTTAATATCCTTCAAATTCTTCTCATCACTAGTGTGGTCCCTGAGTGTATTCCTTAAGCAAGAATTTCCATATTCCCATCAAATTTACGCTATTGACCTCATTTACACAAATGTAAAGGTACTTCAAGTTAAATGGCCAGAGCCAAGAAAGGCACAGTACATTTTAGTCACTTAATTGCAATAATATTTCCTATGCCAAATACACCAGTGTTTGGCCCAGAGATATTAATTTCCTTAACTCAAACATAAGATGGTTTATTCTAACTTGACATTGCAGCAAAGCATTTCTAAAACATAAATTATAAAAGCTCTTTAAGTACAAAAGGTCCTACTTCCCCGAGATCATAAAGAAAGAAAAAAACACAAGCTTGAGCATTTGCTAAAATAACTTCCAAGACTTAACACAGACTATGAAGGCTTTTCCTTCGCCAAAAAATAAACTTCTTGTCAGCTAGAACCCACACTCGCTCATTTTCACATCTCCACAGCTCCCAGAACTCTACCCAGTACCACGTAATATGTTCAGAAGATGTTTGCTGAATGAATAAACTATATACAAATATAAGAAGAAACTATCAAGCATTTTGAAAGCCCAACAATTTTTAGAAGATTTTCTGAATCTCCAAATACCCAATAAACACTAAGTTCTGACTTCCAGAATTCTGTCCGCAAATGTACCATACACACAATATGCACTATTCTCACATGTTATGAGCTGGAGCCTCAGCCCAGCGCCTTGGATGGACGCTGTCCTCCACCCAAAATGCACGTTACATTCATTCACAGCAAGTGCAACTACAAACTAAACATAATATAGTGACTGCATGATAACAGCAATCCCTAAAGTAGTCACTTTGGAAAACCATGACTTTATTTCCCCTATTGGGCTAGGGAGATGATGAGAAAGCGTTGGTGGAACTGTGTAAGGCTTATGAGATTCTAAAGAGAACTGGGAAATGTAAGAATCACTGCTGCTCTTTTAGAATTCTTCTAGAAACTGTTCCAGAATCAATTAAAATAAGACAAACATGCCGTATGTCTAACCGAAATAGCATTGCTCATCATCACAACACATACCTCACTCACCAGATTTGGCCTCAATGACCCGTGAGATTTTTTTTCTTTTTTCTTTTTTTTTTTTTTGAGAGTGTCTCACGATGTGGCCCAGGCTGGCCTTGAACTCTGAATCCTCCTGCCTCAGCCTCCCAAGTGCTGGGATTACAGGCACACATCACCATACCTAGCTCACCTGTGACTCTTTCTAATGCTAAATGTACTCTGAAGATACAAGGCTCTGCCACTAATGAGGACATGGAAAATAATTTGGCAATATCGCCAAAAGAAATATAAAACCACTAACCAAAGCATTACTGGGAAAAACACATTTTGCCTAGAAAAATTGCTTGCTTGAAGAACAATGCATAATGCATGCATTCAGATCAGATTTCTTCTGGCTTGTTTTTTTGAGACAAGCTCTCACTGTATATCCCGGACTGACCTCAAACTCATGATCCCTCTGCCTCAGCCTCTCGAGAGCTGGGACTACAGCCCTGTGTCACCACAGCTGGCCAGGTCATGTTTCTTTAAAAAGAACTAGTGTCCAGGGGGAAAGTTCAGTTGCCTTCCGTGGCACTGATTATAACATGTCTCCATGCATCCACACCACCAATCAACTGCTCTGAGTTTTAGGGAGTAATCGCATTTCTCCTAGGTAGGTTTTGTTCTTTGAAATAAGAAACAAACATGCCCTATTTTCTAATAACTTATGTAAAAGCTATGAACTACCTTCTTCAAAATCAGAAAGGTTTAAAAAGGAACAATAAGTAATAGCTATTTGCTCAAAGCCTTTATGAAGATTTACTATGTAATAATTACAAACTGGATTCATAGTTAAAAGCGGCAATTTCAAGTATCTTAACCCACATTAGCCAGCAGCCATACCACTGTGGCGTCCATTCCCGTCAGATCTTGGAAGCTAAGCAGGGTCAGACCTGGTTAGTACTTGAATGGGAGACCGCCTGGGAACACCAGGTGCTGTAGGCTTGGGAGACGGACCTGGCAACCCACTCCCAAAAACCAACCAGCCATTGAAAACTCTATGAATAGCAGAGAAGCAGTAACAATACTGTTTTGCGCATTATATGTAGGGTCGCTGTAAGTCAGACACCCACTCAACGGCACCTAACAACAACCTAACAACCCACATCATCTTTCTTCACCAAATAATCAAAATACCTACAACTGGTAACTGAAAGCTAATTTTGATTTGATATCTCTATATACCTTTTTTCTCCTTGCAGTACTTGGAGTTTGAACCCAGGACCTCACACATACTTTTTGTCAAGTGCTCTACCCATGGGTTGCACCCACAGCCCATTTTTTACTTTTTATTTTGAATCAGAGTCTCGTCAAGTTATGCAGGCTGCCTCTGACCTCAAACTCATGATCCTCCAGCCTCCACCCCAAGTTGCTGGGATTACAGGAATCCAACACCATGCCCAGCTTATAAACTGTTTGTAATAATCCCTGTATACATTATATATAATCTATATTTTATACCTATCTTATATTAATTATATTCTAGTATTTCAGGCCTATTTGATTAACAAAAAACATTATGAAATATTAGGTAATAATTTTTATAAACTCCCACTATTTCATAATCAAAGTAACTCCTGGCATAGGTAACCCAGAAATCATCCATATTACATATCTAACCTAAATTTAAGATCTGTAGAGGGCAACCCCCCACACGTCTGTCAGTTGTCATGCTGTGAGGACTTGCATGTCACTGTGATACAAAAAGTAATGCTGCTGGTATCTCAGACACAAGCAGGGCCACCCATGGTGGACAGGTTTCAGCTGAGCTTCCAGACTAAGACAGACTAGGGAGAAGGACCCAACAGCCCATTCCCAAAATAATTAGCCATTGAAAACCTGATATAGCAGAGAAGCACCGTCAAATAGAGTGTCCAAAAATGAGCTCCCCAGGTTGGAAGGCATTCAAGACACAACTGAGGAAGAGTTGCCTACCCAAGGTAGATGACCTTAATAATGGGAATGGGGTAAAGCCCCTGAGACCTCCATTTGCTGAAGTGGCACGACTCAAAACGAGAAGGAACACAGTGACTGCAAAATTAGGCTCAAACATTAAAAGATCATGTGTATGGCACAATGTTGGGGAGTGTTTCATTCTGCTGTATACAGGGTCATTATGAGTCGGATTTGAACGGATAGCACCCAACAAGAACAACATAGAGGGCAAGGGGTATATAGTTCAGTGGTAAAGTGTGAGCATGAGTGAGGCCCTGGGTTCAAGCCCTGGCACCACAAAACAAAGGAAGAAGAAAATCGATAGATCTTTTTTAAGTGTCTTCCAGAAGCTAATCTTGTTGTTAGGTGCCATCAAATCATGTCCAACTCATAGCGACCCTCATAGGGTTTTCAACGGCTGATCATCTCGGGATTGCCTCGGGAGTGGATTGCCATGTCCTTCTCCCATTTTTGCAGTGGTGGGAATCAAACCTGGGACTTCAGAGACTGCAAAGCAGTGTTCTACCAACTGAGATAAAGCCCAGCCCCAGAAGCTAATCTTATTGTTGTTGTGAGGTGCTGTCCAGTCGAGTCCGACTCATAGTGACCCTCATAGGGTTTTCAGTGGCTGACTGTTTTCGGGATTGCCTTTGGAGTGGATTGTCATGTCCTTCTCCCATTTTTGTGGTGCTGGGAATCGAACTCGGGACCTCAGAGACTGCAGCGCAGCACTCTACCAAATGAGCTAAATCCCAGCCCACAGAAGCCAATCTTACTTACCATATATTCCAAGGCCTAGAGTACCCAGAATACTGTGAAGGAAGTGGTTCTATGATCTGCTATATGCAGGCCAGACTATAATTAAAAACGGATTATAAATCTCTTGAGTGGTGAAAAACTATGTAAAAGTATTACAAATACATATGTAACGTTAAGTACATAAAAGTAACATACTACATTACCAAGAAAAATAAATTCCTTACCCAATAATTTCTTCTTTTTAAATATTCCCAAATAAGAAATCAAAACGAGTGTGCACAGCAAAGCCTAATATTCTTATTTAAACATATCAGGGGTTGGGGTGTGGCAGAGCCCTTGCCTAGCATGCCTGAGGCCCTGAGTTTGATCCCCACCACTGCAAAAACAGACAAATATCAGGACTATTATTTCATATAGAATACTGCTATAAGACCAAATACAAGCCACAACTAGACCACAATTTAAATGTGTTAGATATTTAATATCACATAGGAAAAGGCAACATTTAATTTTTTTAATGTTTTAGGAAATTATTTTAAGGACTATTTTAATAAGTAAGCAACATCATCAGAATGTGTTAAGCCCAGCCTAAATTATACTAAAAGTTACTAATAAATAGAGTAATTCTGAAAGCATATTTTGAGTGTTTTTAACTTAGACAAAAATATTAAGACTTATTTTGCTATCTGAAGAAAGTCACCAAAAATGCAAAGTTAATTTCACAGGATCTTTTAGTTAGTAAAGAAAACACTGCAATGAAAGGATTAAGGCTTTGGTCCTCCCTATCCTCACATGTTGCCCTATAGCTAGGACTCCCACCTCTGCAGGCACGGGTAGCTGTGAGGTACAGAATCGACATCAGGAGCAGCGTTTGGGAGGCAGCAAGACTTCACTGCCTGGAGGGCGAAGTAGGTATGTCAGTGTTTGCTCCTACCAAGAGACTTAGGCAAAATAACATAAATAAAGATTTGGATCAGGCCTGTCGCAAAGCATTCAGACAGCTGTGCGTATGTGAACTGCTGAGAATACATTCTTATCTCCAAGCTCTGGACACTGACAGAACTCAGAAGCACTGACACTTTCCAGGGGCGATGAGCAAGTACACCTAAGCCCACAGCCGGCCTTCTAAACCCTCTGCTCTTAGTGGAAGGAATCAGGACTCCCTAGAAAAGTGGTTGCTTCCATGCATGGAGGAGAGAAATACATGAGAACAGAACAGCTTGTGGCAATAGTAAATCAAGAAATGCTCAAAAAAGGATGGGGCTATGGTGAGAAGACACGGGAGCCAGGCTAAATGCGGTACCAATGGCAAAAGTCAGGACACTTTAAGCAACAAGTCAATAATGATAGTATTAGATGGTGTCCCACAGAAGAAAAGATTTACCCGTGAGTCTATACTAACATACATAACTGAAATGTGTGGAAGAAAGAACAGCTCCTCCTTACAGAAGAACTGCAATCAATAAATGTAGAAGAAAACAGAAACTCACCATGAAGCAAATACCACAGTAAGAACGAGTGCAATCAAGATCCACCACTGAATACTATAATTAGTAGGCTAAAAGTCAGAGGAAAGATATAATAGTTATACCTATTAGGTATGAGAAAAACAATAAATTTTTCTGGGGAGGAAACTCGGAGGCTGTTAATAGGACATACTGACATCATGACCCCCCCATATGATGCACTGAGAAGGATGTATCACTTCTGTGCTCTTCTTGCCAAAAATGCTCATGAGAAAACATCAAACACACACAAGTCGAGGGGCATTCTAGAGTAACAACTCAGTGTTCTTCAGAAGTGCCAAGATGATTAAAGAAAAATAAATAAGGAACTGTCACAGATTCAAAAAGACTAAGATAAGTAAATGTAAGCTGGGGCTCTGGTCCACCTTCTGGGACTGAAATAGGAAGTAAAAGGAAAACGTGGTAAAATTCAAGTAAGATATATAGATATCAATATTCCACTAATGTTAATTTCCTGGCATATTAATTATAGTTATATAAGATGCTGGCAGGGGCTAGGATTTAGCTTAGTTGATAGAGCGCCACTCTGCAGTCTCTGAGGTCCCAAGTTCGATTCCCAGCAATGCAAAAATGGGAGAAGGATGTGGCAACCCGCTCATGAC
Source organism: Pedetes capensis (assembly GCA_007922755.1). Taxonomy (NCBI): domain Eukaryota; kingdom Metazoa; phylum Chordata; class Mammalia; order Rodentia; family Pedetidae; genus Pedetes; species Pedetes capensis. Next base: position 28,683 of record VMDO01015738.1, read on the forward strand.
GCAATCCCAAAACAGTCAGCCACTGGAAACCCTATGAGGGTTTGAGTCACTATGAGTCGACGGCACCTAACAACAACAACAACAACAACAAGACGCTGGTATTGCTATATAAGATGTGTATATAATTACATAAAATGCTGGTATTGGCAGAAGACAGGTGAAAGGATTATGTGAACTCTCTGCAACTTTACCATTTTTCTGAAAATTGAAGATTTTAAAATAAAAAGGTTTTTAAGGTTATTTTAAAATATGATATCAATAGTTATCTAGGTAATGTATAGTAGCTATCACTGTTTTGCCTTAAAAATCATGAAGTTACACTAAAATACCCTTCAATTGCTAAAACTAGAATACTTACCTCTAAAACCTGTAACTCTGAAAATTTTAATCAATAAAATGCATTATAGATCTCATTACCTGTAATTGTATAGCCATAAGCAGCTAGCTGTCCAGCCATATATTCTCCATCTGAATTATTGTGTGAACAACCCCATGTTCGTATCCAAATTTTCTGGATGCCTGGAATAGTGCTGTTAAGTAATCAATAACAAAAAAAAAAAAGGAAAGAAACAAAAAAAGAAAAGAAACGTGAGTCTCATTAAATGATTTGTGGGGGACAGGAAGGGGCATTTTTTTCAGACAGGGTCTCAACATGTACCCCAAGCTGGCCTGGAACTTCCAAATAAACGTCACAGGATGATTTTAGGACACAAATTATGTGCACACATGCGCACACACACACACACATATAATCAAGTCACCAGCTATTTATTAAATGTACCAATTTAATTCAAAACCTATAGTCACTCAAATCTAAAATCAAGATAAAACAACTACAAATAGTAAGAATCCCTATATTAAAAAACCTTATCTCTGAATATTTTAATTCCTACTTCTAAACATATTACCATTAATTCAACTCCTAGAAAGATGCACACAAATTATAACAGCACATAAAATGGTTTTAAGTAACACCAGCAAATAAAGAAAAATTAAAGATATCTGTTCACAGACTCCTATATACTGGTTACAGTCTTTATCTACTTTAGAACTTAGATATAAACAACTTAATCAAAATGAAAAACTGTCACCTTACAGCACTATTACAAGTACTTCATCTACAAAAATAAGAGTTCTAAAGAATTATACTATCTTTAGTAAGAAAGAAAAAAAATAAAAAAGAGACTCAACTTCAATTGCCCTGACAACACACAAGTAAATGGAAATTACCTTAAGGAAATGTCAGAACAAATGTCATAAACGTCAGTCATCAAGATAAAAGCAAATTTTAAATTCATATTTTAAAAACTTAATGTTCCAAACAAAATATTCAAGTGTATTAAAACTTTCGAAAAATTACTAGATAAATAATTGTAGGCTTATTAAAACTATAAAACTATATGATTGTTTCTAGCACTATGTCATACTAGAATTTCATGACGAGTGTCCACCTGTCATAGCATAAACAGGGCAATAATTTTTGTGCCCAATGCCTTTATTTTGTCCTTAAGTATTCATGGATTTTCTAAAAATAAGCAAACATCCACAACATCATTGTCTCATCACTACTCCAAGTCTCAATAAAAATTTTAATTTGGAAACTACATGGAATTACCTATCAACTACAGTAATATCATCTGCAGCCATATCACTATGGCATATGATCCCATCAGATCTCAGAAGCTAAGCAGGGTCGGGCCTGGTTAGTCCTTGGATGGGAGACTACCTGAGAACACCAGCTGCTCTGACAATAGGGTTTCATCTGTGGTACACAGGGTTGCTATGAGTTGGACACTGACTCAATGGCACCTAACAAGAACAACAAACAGAAATATCAAGGATTCCTATTGTCCTAGACTTTGCCTACAGAGAACATCCAATTTGATTTTTTTTTTATTTAACCAGTTAATCTGCCAAACTTAAAATCATTCAAATTAAAAAAAAAAATGTTTCTTATCAAAAGTTCAAAGATTTTCAACAAGACACATCATGCACATCACATAGACCTATAGTACCAGCTTCTCCCCTGGAATGAAACTTAGTATAATTTCAAGGAAGAAAGCTTACCTATCACTTGGTGGACTGTTTTCCTCTTGCAAGTCTGTCTGAGTATTTCGCCTGCGCGCCTTCGGAACAACATGCTTTCTTGCAAAATGTCTATCTCGTGGCTTTGAATCTTCTTGTGACACGATGTCTTCTATGTCACCCAGGAGCATATCGCAGGACGCAGAAAACATGTTTTCTATCATGTGAAAAAGTCACAACACATATTTTTTGAAAATCTGCTTACCAGAGCATCACCTATGGAAAATTCTCACCAAACCTGAAGCTCCTCAAATCTTTAAAATGTAGCATCAAGTATACAGACAAAGCTGGGCGCGGTGGCGCACGCCTGTAATCCCAGCGGCTCGGGAGGCGGAGGCAGGAGGATCACAAGTTCAAGAGCAGAGGCAGTCTGCATAACTTAGCGAGACCCTGCCTCAAAAAAGTAAAAAACAAAAAGATGTGCTGGGGGTGCAGCTCAGTGGTCCAGCACTTGCAAAGCATGCAAGTCCAAGGCCCTGGGTTCAACCCCCAGTACCACAAAAAAAAAAAAAAAAAAGGCATAAAGACAGTACAAGAAACAAACCCAAGGAAGTAGTCAGACAAGGCCTACTGATAGTGAGACGGACATTCCAAGATCCAACAGGAACTGTTTCTTCAACAAACGGATACCACAGAGGAAAAAGTAGGACAGGACTTTATCAAACTGAAGGCAACTTAAAGCCCAATGGCCCTCCATCCACCCAGAAGGACCCTAGTGCTGAGGTACCAAGGCCTCCAGTGCTTTGACAAAACCTCAGACATGTGGCCTTCTGGCTAAGTGTCTACGATTTCCTATTGTTGGAGTTTGCTGTCTTCCTGGGGGCGGCAGTTCTCTGGAAGTGTGCTGTAGCTGAACCCTGAAAGGAGGCAGATGTGTATTTCCACAGAAATTAGAATTTAATGAACAACTTTGAGGAGAGGCAGGAGGCTGGTATCATTCAGAATGCAAAGTGGTTTTCAAATTTAAAACATTTCTTTCAACTGATTTCTATACACGTTTGCCACTGACCTGTGTTCCTGAACTATGCAACATGAATGTATGGGCTAAGGAACAGCTTTTCTTGATATGTAATTTTTTAAAAAAGGTCTAGCAAGTAATCCAATTCATGTTCCTCACTGGATCTTACTTTGCCCAAACAGCTATAATACATTTTGGGATCTAAGGAAAAATCACAATATGAACTAGATACTAGATAATGAGGCACTACTAGAAATCAACAAAGTGTTATCCTTATGTTTGAACTTCCTATTTTCTAGAGATGCATATTGAATATTTAGAAGAATCATGTCTACAATATGCTTTAAGACACTTCAAGGAAAAATTAAGATAGATGGGAAATATTTACAATCCATAAATCCAAGAAACAGGTATTTTGTATTCATTATCTTCTGCTACTTTCCTGATTGTTCAAAATTTTTATACTTAAAGAAAATGTGGACACAGCTTTAAGAAGACAGACATACCTTTCGCTATCCTTTCCATAAAGTCCAACTAACTGGACGTTATATAGAAAACAAACCTAAGAACACTTCAAAAGCTGGAGAAAAGGCAGACAGGCTAGGGACCTTGAGACGCAAGGTCCATAATGAGTTCCTTCGACTTACGTATGCCTCCCATATGCCGAACTTGGAGCTGAAGAAGTGAACAACCCAGAAATGCCAACAAATGCAAACGATCAAAGAAGCCCCGAACAAAGGTCCACTTTCTCGACAAATATATTTTTCCTAATCTGCATAATCTAGAATGAATATGTACACACACACGTATGTACATGCGTATGAAAGACACACAAGCAGAAAGGGGATTGCATGGAAAGGACAGGGGCCAGCAAGAGAGAGGAGGGGGAACATGAGAGGGTAATGGAGGTGAACAGGAACCAAGTACAACGATACGCATGTACACAAATGGCATAATTAGACCCATTAACTTGTACAACAATAAAAATTACTAATAAAAAAGTCAGCCAGCCACAGTGGCGCGTGCCTGTAATCCCAGCGGCTAGGGAGGTGGAGCCAAGAGGATCGCAAGTTCGAGACCAGAGGCAGTCTGCATAACTTAGGGAGACCCTGTCTCAAAAAGAAAAAAGAATGGGCTGAGGGCGCAGCTCAGTGGTCCAGCACTTGCAGAGCATGAGGCCCTGGGTTCAACGCCCCCGCAAAAAAAAAAAAAAAAAACTGCTTTCTTATCAAAGAACTAGAATGAAGGCAGCCTGGCAACACCAAAAACCTTTAGTCATCATTCTACTCCAGCCACACACACACACATACACACACACACACACACACACACACACACGCACACACGCACACACGTCTCACTCCCTGGCAAGCCACAAGGGTCAACTGGGGATCCTTGACTTCTACCCTGTAGTAAGGTGCCCCAACACAACTCACTGAGGTAAAACCTGAGAAACAGGGTTCTAATTAGGAACCTTGCACTTCCAAATCAACCTACCAACCAACCTGCAATGAAGCCCCACAGGGACAGAAGAGACCAAACTGATATCCAAGTTTGAAACAATCCCTATTAAAGTCCTAGCAATATTTTCTTAAAACAGTAAAGAAAAAAAAATTATACTGTTAGGTAAAGGAACTAATGTATCTAAAACAAATTTGAAAAGAAAAATAAAGTAGGAAGAGTCTGCTCAATTTTAAGACTCATCGTTGTTGTTAGGTGTCATCAAGTCGGTATCCGCCTCATAGTGACCCTTACAGGGTTTTCAATGGCTGACTGTTTCGGGATTGCCTTGGGAGTGGATTGCCAGGTCCTTCTCCCGCTTTTGTGGTGCTGGGAATCAAACTCCGGACCTCAGAGACTGCAGCGCAGTGCTCTACCAACTGAGCTAAATCCCAGTCCTAAGACTCATCAGATAGCTATAATAAAGATTGGGGTATTGATGGACAGATACAAACACAGGTCAAAAACAGAAAACCCAGCAATAGACCCCCATAAATATGTCAAACTGACTTGTCACAAAAGTGCAAAGCAATTCAAAGGAAGAAAGATTTTTCAATAATTAGCACTGATTACACATTTCTAGGCAAAAAGACTGAACCGTGACCTGAGTCTCTCCCTTTATACAAAAATTCAAAATAAACTGTAGACTTAAATGTAAAACATAGAACTATAAAACTTTTAGGGAAAAAAAGCACAGGAGAAAGTCTTCTGGATCTAAGGCTAGGCAAAGAGTTCTTAGACTTGACACCAAACATGCAACCCATAAAAGAAAAGCCGGTAGAGCTTTTGGTCAGAGGCCATCAAAATGCACAACTTTTGCTTTGACAAGGACTTAGAGAGGAAGACAAGTTAAGCTCCAGTGTCAGAGAAAGTATTTGCAGACTACATAGCCAAAGAATGTAGTTTTGAGAAATGAGACACAAGAGTAAAATAATAATTGGAAAAGAGGCCAAAAATATAAAAGAAATTTCACCCAAGAGGATATACCAAGAGCAAATAAGCATATGAAAAGGGATTCAACATTAGCCATAAAAGAAGTGGAAACTTAAAACCACCATGAGCTATCACTACACACCTACACCACTGTGTCAGAATTGCTAAAATAAAAAAACGATGTACAAAATACTGACAAAGATGCCTAAAACTAGATCACTCATACGGGTCCTGTTGGGAATGGAACATGGCACAGTCACTCTGGAACCACAGCTTGGCATTTCCTTAAAAACCTAATCATGTAACCATGATACAACCCAGAATTGTACTCCCAGGTGTTTACTTAAGAAGACTTACGTTCACATAAAATCCTGTATACAATTCTGTATAGCAACTTTCTTTGTAATAGTCTACATCACCAAACAACCCAGACGCCCTTCAAAAGGTAAACGGTTAAATAAAATGTGGTGCATTCGTACTATGGAATACTACTCAGCAATAAAAAGGAACATAGTATCAACACAAGCCACACCTAGATGAATCGCAAGAGAAATTCTACTGAGTGGATAAAGTTAATCCCAAAGGTTACATACTGTATGATTGCATTTATGCAGCATACTTGAGATGACAGAATTATACAAATGGAGCACAGAACAGTGGTTACTGGGGATTGAGGAATACAGAGTGAGGAAAGTGAGTGTAATGGAAATGGCAACATGGTGAATCCTGTGATGGCAAAAGCATCCTGTGCCACAGCCATGTCCATGTCAGCACCCCAGCTGTGACACTGTACTGTTTTCTAGTTTCACCAGGTGTAACCTTTGTGGGACCCGGTAAAGCATACAAGGATCTCAGCATCATTTCTACAAAGGCAAGTCAACCTATACCTATGCTGTAATAGTAATTAAGAAAAAACACCAAGTGGAAACAAAAACAAATTGTACTTGGCACATAGTGAGTGATAGTTGTACCAATCCCATATCCAGACACAAAGCAAATCCCTTACACCGTGAGATTTACAGGATCCTCTCACCAGCTACTCACAACATCTCGGAGAAGTCAATAGTCCTGTTATCCTTGCTTTAAAGACGAACAATGGGAGAAGGATCCAGCAACCCACTCCCAAAAATCAATCTGCCATTGAAAACCCTATGAACACAGAAAAGCGCTGACAATAGTGTTTCCCCTGTTGTATGTAGGGTTGCTATGAGTCAGATACCAACTCAACGGCACCTAAAAACAACAACAACAAAGATGAACAAACAAATCTGGAGATGCTAACTGGCCCAAAGAAGCCAACCAAAGATTCCACGCCGGCCAGCTGGGAGCCCATGCGCGGTGCTATCTGCTCCCTACATAATGCACGGAGATCGAATGACTGCTGCTCCTCAGCCAAGTCACTGGAAACTCAGCACGAAGGATCCCATATTCTTCCAGTTGCCTTCAAACCTTTCTGATGAACTTTCCTTCTCTTCATTTGCAGGATTCCCATCTTTCCATTCCCATCATCCAATTAACAGAGTGGCTTCTGGGAAGGCTGATTTCTGTGCCCTTTCTCTGCAATGTGTTCTTTCCAACTCTACCAAACTATGTGTCATGAATCAGACAAACCTGTGTTCAAGTCTCAGCTAGCTCATACTTTCAGAAGGAGCAAAACATAAGAACTAACCCAAATGTCCATCTTTAACACTGGTTATACTTAACACGCATCCCACATGGTCATGGGGGACTCTCAATCGCATGCCTCCCATCCCTACACGCAGGAATGGGGCACATGCCAAGGCCTCCGGAGTCACACATCCTCAAGGTCACAGTAATTGGCTCAAGGTCAGTCATGACAGGCCCAGTCCATCAGAAAGTGCTGTAGGGATAGCTATGCCACTGCTAACAGAACACATGGCTTCTCTTTTCACCGCTGTGGCTACAGTGGGAAAATGTCAAGTAGGGATCCCAAGGCCTCTTGGCAGCCACATGGAGGAGGCGACCTAAGGGGTAAACCCAAGGGGAGCTACAGAGATAAAGACCACACTGCCATGACTTGAGCACCGGGAGCCAGCCAGTGCCTGAACCCAGGTGCAGCCCTGCCCCGCCCAGCCTCGCCACCAGCTTCTCTCTGTAGCTTAAGCAAGCTTGAGTTGGACTTTCAGCTCTGGCCAACAAGAGCCCCGTCCAGCTCAGCAATCCAGGTAAAGAGGCATGAACCAGGTTGGTCTTTCCCAAACTGACTCTGTGGACTTGCAATAGCTGTCAAGGAAAAAGCAGTTCTGTGATCAGAGAGATTTAGGAAACTGATTCCTTTCAGATCCACAGTGCACATAATTAAAGATGGTGAAGAACGACAGTAAAGAAACCTTAAACTATGCCGGGCGCAGTGGCGCATGACTGTATTCCCCGTGACTTGGGAGGCTGAGGCAGGCAGACTCAGGGTTCGAGGCCACAGACAGCCTGCACAACTGAGACCTTCATTCAAAATAAAAAGTGGGCCAGGGGTGCAGTCCAGTGGTAGAAAACTCGCAAAGTATGTGATAGGCCCTGGGTTCAATCCCAAGTACTGCAAAAAGAAAAAAAGAAAGAAAATAAAAAATAGAAAAGGAAATTTTAATCCCATTTATCTCAAGAATTTCCTTTCTTACAGATCTCCTCTTAGGAGGGAGACAGAACTGAAAACAGAAGGCCTGAGTGACGCAGACGCCCAAGCTGCCCCGTGCTCTACACAGATGGATGACTTCCTTCTTATATGGGAAACCTTTTTTTGCCTATGTCCTCTGCCCTCCAACCTGGTACTATGAGTGATCCGTCCACTCCCTGAGAGCAGTTCCTCTACCATGAGCAAGTCAAGCCCAGAATTCCAGCAATGCTCCCTCTTCCCTCATGGGCACTCACTGCCTCCCTTCTCTACTGAATCAGCTCTATCTGGAAATAAAAACACTGTTATTTCTCCCACTTAAAATAACAAAAAGCTGAACACCCTCTCTTGACCCCACTTTCTCCTCTTAGCTCCACCCCATTTCCCTCCTTTAAAGCAAAGCTCCTTGCAAGAGCTATCTCTATTCACGATCTCCAATTTCACTTTCCCCCTCCTCCCCTCCCTACCAGAACTGCCTGTCATGCATGATTGCAGTGACTTCTAGTGACATATACCATTATGAATTTTTTTTTTCCTGGAGACAGGGTCTTCCTATATAGCCCGACTGCCTGGAACTTGTGGCGATCCTCCTGTCTCCACCTCCCAAGCACTGGAATGACAGACGTGTGCCACCGCGCCCAGCATACCATCATCAATTCTGGGTCATCTTATGAGACACCAGTGAGCACTCCCTCCAGGAGGCCACGCCCTCTGCTTTTCACCCTAGCACAGGAGCTGGCCCTCAGGGCTCTTTGGTTCTCTCCTCCTCTGTCCAGTGTCTCAAAGCTGGAATGGCCCCACGGCATGTAACAGAACTCTTCTCTTCTCTAGTTACAGCCCCTCCCTTGTGACCTCGGCCAGCCCATGGCCTTGAAATGCCAGCTCCATCCTCCTGTAACCAGCCCCTCCTTCCCGTCCACCTTACCCTCAGGTGTCCAACTGCAGAATGTTTAATAATTATTTCCAACTTCAAAAGTCAAACCCAGGCATCCCGGTTCTCTCTGCACCTCACTCGATCCTTTCGGAACTTTCCCCATTTCTTTTCACGTCAATCCAACCTGCTCAGACCAAAAATCCTACAGGTATACCTTACTCCTTTCTTTCTTCACCTCAATTCCATTCCGCCAGCAGAATTCTATCGGCTTTACCTCCAAAGTATGTCCAGACTCTCTTTGTGACCATACCCACTACGACATTCTGGATCCAAACCAACATCCACTCCTGTGTGGACTATGGCAACACTGGGCTTTCCACTTCTACTTTCAATTCCCCAAGGACATTCCCTCCATAGAAGTCAGGGATCCTCTCTAGCTTCTGAGGAAACGCTCCCACCACCTCAGGGTACAAGGCAAAATTGCTACGAAGAACTGCAAGGACAGACGCGGTCAGCTTCCTGCTCTGTCTGACCCCATTTCCTGTCACTCCTCAACCACACAGCTTTGTTGCTAGTCCATACCCAGCAGGTGCACACTCGTGTCACAGTCTCATTCTGGCCTGGAATGCTCCTACTCACGACGCCTTACGGCTCACTCACTCAAGCCCCTCAGGACAGATGTCACCAGGGAGGGGCTTCCCACGAAGCCAAGGTCCCCACAATGCCGCCCTCTTACGTTCCTTCCTTTGCTCTGTTTTCACCCCAGCACTTAACCATCCGCTATGTGTTTTGGGGTCTTACGGTCTTTCTCCTAGACTGTATCCTCTGGGAGGGTGAACCCATGTTTCTGTACGTGGCTCACTGCCCTCTCTCGGGTGCCCAGAACTCTATCCAGTACCTTCCAGGCTCTCCACAAACATGTTGTACTGCTGACTTCACAGTCTGACAACATGGACCTGGCTGCCTCTCTTCCATCTCCACTCTCCCCACTCGACTCCCACCGTCTTCATCTTTCAAAAACAACCCAGTTTCTGACTCCCCAGCCTTCACATCTGCAATTTTCCTCTGGAATATCAGCTCCCCAGACTTCCCCAAGGCTCGCTGCCCACTCTTCTGTTCCAATGACCCCTCCCTAGAGATGCTGCCCAAGCACCCCCAGTCTCCCTAGCCCTGCCCTGTGTTTCCTTTTGCTTCACAGCATTTAGCTACTTGACACCATGTAGACAACCGCGTGTCTTTCCCAGTACAACATAAGCTCCATAAGCACAAAGATGTCACCTCTTTTGTCACTATGTATCTCTGAAACATCTCAAACGATGCCTACCACCAAGCAAGCACACCATATTTACTGACTAAATACATACAAGAGTTGTTATGCTGAATTTACCCAGGCTTTCTATCATATGGAAAGAAATTCTTACATCAGGTGGACAGTAAAACCTTAACCCTTTCCTTCCTTCTATCATCATTCTACACAATTAAGTGAGAAAGGCCAAGACAGGTAGTGCCTTTGAGTGCCACTAAGAACTACTAAACGAGGAGGAATTGAAAGGCATATTAAAAGCCATGTACTTTTCTAAACTGAAACAATTTTTACACCCCATACTCAAGAGAAGGGAAATAGAATGGAAACAGAAAGATGAAAGAAGTCCACTGCAGTGGACAGACATCATTAGAGGTAGGCAAGGAGAGAACATTGTTAGCTGATTGTATAAAACTGAAGTCCAGAGAAACTAAAGGATCGGTACATTGACAGAGCTCAAATGAGAATCTAGGCCCCGCATAGGACCCAGTTCTACCACGACTGGGAATACGCCCAAAGGGAGACGAGGCATCATACCACAGAGACACCTGCATCTCCATATTCAATGCAGCACTTTTCACAATACCAAGGATATGGAACCAACCAAGGTGCCCATCAACAGAAGAATGGATAAAAATATTATGGTACGTATACACAGTGGAATACTACTCAGCAATTATAAAAATGAAATAATGTCATTTGTAGCAAAATGGATGGAATTAGAGATCATCATCTTAAGTGAACTAACACAAGACCAAAAAGAGAAATACTATATGTCCTCACTCACATGAGGGACCTGAATCATACTGAAAGGAAGAAAAAATCCCATACATTAATTGAAACATAAAAAATGCACAATTAGACTTAGCATAGAAAGGACAATTTAAGGAATGAAAAGGAGGAGGGAGGGAACTAGCAGAGGGAAGCAAAGATTAGAGAAGGTGGGATGGGGAGGAGGGTGAATGAGGAGGGATGACGGGGGAGAGGTCGATCTCAATGTAAACAGCACAACTTCATGAGTATGTTGGAAAAATAGGGGAAGATAATCCAAGTAAGCATCAGAGTTTAACTACAAACTAGCCATAAGGCTCCATAAACCTTGTGGGTTGATGAAAGTGTTGCTAGAAGTGATGTAAAGGATGCATAATGGAAAAAGCCAATGCTGTATTACTATGTACCCCATCATCATTTACTAAAAAAGGGAGAAAAAAAGAGAACTTAGGCCTCCTCTTTATACTGTGCTCTTCTCACTTTGGCTCTGCCACACTGGCAAGGTCTAAACAATGCAAGAGTCTAACGTAACATGAGAAATAAACATAGCCCAGAAAACAAGGGGCAACGATAGGCAATTTAGCTAAGAAATACAAACAGCTAATAAAAAACAGGAATGAATACTCAGCCACCAGAACAGCAAGTATTGAAACAATGAGCTATTTTTCATCTACCTCACTGATAAAAACAACTGACAAAAACCCTGCTGTTCCCTGAAAACATAGTAAAACTGGCATCCCATTTCTGGAGGGCAACCTGGCACACACATTTCCAAGTGTAAAAGAGGGCTTCAAAGTGAACACAAACCCTGAGCCCAGGTCAGCTCAAACATTTTTAGAAATTGTTCTGAACCCAAACCCAGTTTGAAGCCCTGCTTTAAAACATGCATATCCTTTAGCCCAACAGTTCTATTTCGAGAAATTCACTCTAGGGAGACAAAGGAGATAAATACAGTGTTATGCAAAGGTTCCTAAATCTGGCTACCTATCAGAAGCACCTATACAATCTCATTCATCATAATGAATAAGCTGAAATTTTACTTCAAACAAAATGGTAGCAGGAACTATTTAAACCTTTGGAGTTTTTTTTTCTTTTTTGGGTGGGACTGGGGGCTAAATTCGGGGCCTCACACATACTTTGCTGGAGCTCTACCACTGAGCTGCACCCTCAGCCCCTTTTCACTTCTTATCTTGACAATGGGTCTTGCTAAATTATACAGGCTGCCTCTGGCCTTGAATTCACCATCCTCTTGCCTCCACCCCAGATTACAGCATGTGCCACATCCCTTGGCTTAATCTTCAGAAATTTTTAAGTAACATGGAAACAAAAATTTGGGGAAAAAAGGAAAGCAAAATAACAAGGCAACAGGATCACAAAAAATTTCTCTCAAAGAGAGGGAATTCAAGTTTGATAAAGGAAATAAAGACAGAGTGAAAAAGAAAATATTAAATGTGATAAAAAGAAGAAAGGATACAATGTTCTAGAGTAGAGATTACTTATATAGGTGAGTTATTAGGGGAGCTTCATAATATCAAATACCCAGATTTCTCTCTGAACTAGAATCTCCAAGAGTAGAACTTAAAACTGTGAACTTAAAAACCGCTCAGGTAGGAGCTGGGTGGTAGCTCAGCAGGACGGCAAGTGTTATCAGGGGTTCAATCTTCAGCACCAAAAAGAAAACAAACAAACAACAACAAAAAAAAACCCTGCCAAGGTGATGCCAGTAAACATCCCTGAATAAGAACCAGGTGTGATGGAGCATGCCTATAATCCCCACACTCAAAAGGCTGAGACAGCAGGACTGATATGAGTTTGAAGCCAGCCTGGGCTACACAGCAAGACTGTCCCAAAAAAATAAGTAAATAAACAAAACGGCAACCTGGTTTCTTGCCTGGCATACCTGTGATCCCGGCACTTTGTAGCTTGAGGCAGAAGGACCATGACTTGGAGGCCAGCCTGGGCTACATAGTAAAACTCTTTAAAATAAAAAAAAAAGAACCAGTTTTCTTACAGCAACGGTTCTTATTCTTGAGTGCTCACGCTAGTCACCTGAAGAGCTTTTGAAAATTACCAACAACTTGGGTTCAACCCCAAGAAAGAAAAACAGAAGAAAGAAGAAAATAAATGACCAACACCGGAGCCCCAGGCTGGTTGGATCTCTCTCTCTCTCTGGAAATGGGGTCAGGGCATCAATATACTCCAAAACTTTCCAGTAATTCTCATGTGTGTATCCACATGAAAACCAATGGCCTACATACTGCTTGAGTGTGGTTCCCAGAACAGCAGAGTTAGCACCATGTGAAACTTGTTCAAAATGAAAATTCTTGGGCTCCTACTATAGACATAGGGGATCAGATATTCTGAGTAAAGCCTGATAATCTTTAACAAGCACACCAGGTGATTTTGATATGCATTAAAGTTTGGGAATCACTGTCCTAGAGTTATTCATTTTAAATAATATAGAAAGCCTGCCAAAAATACATTTGGTCTATCACGAGTAAAAAGACAATTTGATGGGGGAAAAGACTAGCCTTTTCAACAAATGGTACTGGGACACCTGGATAGCCACATGCAAAGAATGCAGCTAGAGCCCTACCTCACATCATACACAAAAAGTCCTCAAAATGGATCATAAACCTAAATTTCACTTCATTTGATTTGAGACAGGGTCCCATTATGTTGCCCAGGATGGCCTCAAACTCAGGATCCTCCTGCCTCAGCCTCCAGAATGCTGGAATGACTGGTATACACCACCATGCCTAGTTCATGGGCCTAAACTTAAAAGCTAACACTAACATAGATATAAATCTTCATGACATTAGAGTAGGCACTGATATTCTAGTTGTGATACCAAAAGCACAAGCAACTTAAGAAAAAATAAATTAGACTTCATCAGAATTAAAACCTTCATGCCTCAAGGACACCAAGAAGAAAGTGAAAAACCAACTCATACAATGGGAGAAAATACGGCTAAATCATATACCTGTTAAGGTTCTAGTATCACAACAAATATATAATAACAATACAAATAACCCATAATGAAATACAGGCAAAGGATCTGAATAGACCTATCTCCAAAGAACGGTGTTCGGAGATGTGGCTCAGGTCATCCTGTAGGAGAAACACAAAACTAAGCTCTCAAGAACTCCAAAACTGTCAGGTAGACGAGACCGACAGGATAATGAAGACCAAGCAGCAACCACCAGAGAAGAAAATAAGTTGGCCGCCAATGGCAAAGGAATTGAGCAAGGCAAAGAGGCAGATACGGTCAGTGCCCCTGACTGAAAATGAAAGATTAAATAAACTAAATGAAAAATGTCTTAGATTTGGTAATAAGGAAATCATACAAAATGATGGTCGCAAAGTACTACGAAATTAAGCTACCTTTCTGCATATTCTAATGTGTAATATGCCACTCAAACATAAAAGTTTAAAACAGATCAGTACCTTGATTATCGGCAATCATTCTCAAGACCTCTTGAAAGACGAATCTGGAAAATAAAAACTGATTAGAAAATGCAAGCACCCAGTTAAGTTCACAAAACCACTATAAGGACTCTTTAAAACTACCTAAAAGGAATTAGACTCCATTAAAAGAACACTTTATACTACAGGGATAAGGACGTTCCGCACTACTAACTTCTTACTGATTATTAACTTCTTACTGATTATGACAGGTGTGCCTTATCTGTGCGCCAGTGTCCGACTACAGTAAAAACGCTATCCATCCCTGCACCCGCTCAGTGTAGCGAAAGTAACCAACTATGCGACAGGAAGAAGGTAATAAGTTGTTGCTGTTAGATGCCACCAAGTTCCCCTCTATCAAAAAGAAAAAATGTACTACCTCGAGATTCAAAGATTTCTGAGTAGAGAACAAAAAGAGAAAAGGCTAAACACCTGCTCCTCTTCCCAGCTTCAGCTTAGTCCTTACTAAGTCACTCTAAATTGTTGCTGTTAGGTGCCACCAGGTCCCACTCTACCAAAAAAAAAAAAAAAAAAAAAAAAGTACTACCTCGAGATTCAAAGTTTCATGAGTAGAGGAGAACAAAAGGAGAAAAGGCTAAACACCTGCTCCTCTTCCCAACTTTGGCTTAGTCCTAAATCACTCCTTTGTGTAAGCCAGACAGCTGGGAAGCTTTGCCCGACCCCGCAGAAAGTGGGAGCACAAATGAAGCCGACTATGACCGGAAGGGCTCCCTTAAGTACCCTTTGCAACCCACCACCCCAGAGGCCAAAGAGCCTGTCCTCCTTCCTGCCAGCGCTCCCTGCCTCCCAGCTCCCCATTCCAGCTGGCAAGTCTTTAAAACAAGCAACGGGCCGGAGAAAACAAACTGCAGGGTCCGGGCTTCGCCATAGAAGGAGCTCTGACCGCACTGCCCCGCGGCGAACCAGCCGCCATTCTCACCGGGCAGTCGGAAGAGAGCATACCAGTCCAGAGTGAGGGAGCGCAGCATGACACTTCCTCGGACCTGCACAGGCTTCAGATGGAGCGCGCCATGACACCTACGTCCCGCCGCGTTTATGTACGCATGCGCGGGACGGTGGCCCGGGAGGATCAAATCGCTGAAAGCGCGAGTCCTGGTTAATTTATTTCTGTGATGATTGATCCTTCGGATTCTTTTGGTTGCGAGGGCGAAAATACGTCCCCAGATCGCCGTGTTCTTAGAATCGCTTAGTAGCTAACTTCTGCTGAACTCTTAGAACGTATCACGGGCGGTCCTAGGCGCTGCACACAAACAACTCGCTGTTTATCATCAGTATTCCTACTTTACAGAAGAGGGACCTGCGAATTGAAGGACTTGCCAGAGTTGCCCTTTTACTGCATGGGCCGAATCTGAATCTGTATGACTCCCAAAGAACCTGCTCTTTTCCCTACCTTGTATAATCTCCTCGATCTTTTGTAGAAAAGGATAGTAAACAGTTGTTAAATTTAATATAAATCACTTAACACCAAGCAAATTATGGAGATTTTTGTTTTGGAGTTTGTTTTTGTTGTTGTTGTTAATACCTGGACGAAAGTTTAGCAGACACCTATAGAGAAAAAGAACATATTTTTTCTTTCTTTTTTTTTTTTACTGACTCCCTATATAGCCCACGCATCTGCCACTATGCCCAGATGAGAAAAATGAACTGATTGCTTTACCTATTGTCATGAGCATGCTGTTAGAAACATATAAAAACACATTTGTATCTTTCCACAATGTCAGAATCTATTGAATAACAATAAATTCACAAGCCATGTCAGTTTCCTTGGCGTTAAATTACGAGGCATTCCCCCATTTCACTTCATAGCCAGTAGCCATTGGCAGTCATAAGTTCTTTTATCCCAATCTTAATTACCAATACTAAATCTCAGGTCACACTATTATAAGGGAGACAGGAGGAGGACAAGCAGGTGGGTTTAGGAATTTGACGGCAAAATCTTGTCTTTGTATTTGGCATATAAAAGAATTTATACCGGACACAGAAGTAGAGAGTATAGACACGATTTATTAAGATACTACCCCTTAAAGGAAAACAGGGAAAACTGAGGCACCTGGAGAAGCTTAGGTAAACCTGAAAAACTTGGAAAAACCTGGGTTCCCACGGTGAATCCACATAAGGATGTTTCTATTCCCAAGAGGAAGGCAAAGAAGCCAGAGAACAAGGTTAAGCAGGCTTTGAGATGGAAACGTACCTTGGATAGACAGAGAAGATGATGGGACTGAGAGAAGAGAGAGGTGTGCACATGGTTGCTGGAGAGAGAAATGAAGAGCAGAAGGGTGAGGAATGGAGAGGAAGAGAGGAGAGAGAGGGAAGTAGATAAAGAGAGAAAGGAAGAAGAGAGCAGGCACATGTTCTCTCTAGTTTTATTCAAAGTAGGGCAACACCCAATGTGAAGTCACCCTTGGGTGCCCAGCTCTGGACACCTAGAGAGATGTGAGCCTAGGGTCTCTGTTTTGTAAATGGCTCAATGGCCTGGATTAAGGTGTGGGACCCATAGGTAAATACCACGTCCTTAGAGATTTGTCTCCCACATGACTTCATCAATCATGGCTGAACAGCAAGAGCCATTTTCAATCCCCTTTTCCTCCATATTGCCTGCTAATGGCTAAGCTAGCTCCATAACAACATGTTTTTCTTCACACAGTTGTGTGTGTGTGTGTGTGTGTGTGTGTGTGTGTGTGTGTGTGTGTGTGTGTGTGTCACAGAATAGCAATGAAAGGATTAAAGAGACCACAAGGGATCAAAGAAGGCTTATTGAAGCCAGAAGCAGGGAGCTGGTACAGAAAGAGTCACTCCAGGTGGTTAGATATTAATAAACCCAGTCACAGAGGTGCAGGGCACATCTCCAAGGCAAAGAGCTAAAGAACAGCAGGGCTGGTTCAAGGCAAGATGTAGACCAGGTCTTGGTAAGGCTTAGGGCCAGGTCAAGGCAAGGGGCCGGGCTGGTCTGGACAGTCTCAGTTGGCGTGGGCTGGGTCGAGCAGGGGGATTGGGCTGAGCTGAAGCTCCACGAACAGAGTAGAGAGTCTGTCGCCTGTAGATCTAAAATGAGTGCACTGGGTGTTCTGATGACAGGTCTATGGGTGGATGCTGCCATGTCCCAGTGTGGGGTATCCCTCCTTTTACACAGTCCAAGAGAAGGGGTTGCATCAAGTCTGGGGTATTTGATAAGTACATGGCCAGGTTCTGATATATGCTGGACACACCCAGGGCTTCACGTGTTCCTGACCTGATCCAATAAGTACATAGGTGATAATATCTTATTCACATGGATAAGTTATTATCAGTCTTTGCCTCATGGTTTACACTAGACCGATGGTGGTTGTTTTTGTGAACAAACAAAATGTGGAGTCATCCTGCCCCAACCTCTGCAATCAAAATGGAGCAGAATGCTGTTTTGTAAAATGGAGTCACTCAGGACAAGGCACCACCTTGTTGTTGTTGTTGTTAGGTGCCGTCGAGTCGGTATGCGACTCATAGCGACCCTCATAGGGTTTTCAATGGCTGACTGTTTGGGGATTGCCTTGGGAATGGATTGCCAGGTCCTTCTCCCATTTTTGCAGTGCTGGGAATAGAACTCGGGACCTCAGAGACTGCAGCGCAGCGCTCTACCAACTGAGCTAAATCCCAGCCCAGGCACCACCTAAGGCTATTAATTATACACTCTGGAATAACTTAGATCATGGCATACCTTGATTTCTACACATATGTTATCTCACTTTATCATTCTTTATTCAAAACGCTATATGTGACCTTCTGTTTGCCAGAACACCTTCAGTTTAAAAAATGAAAAAAACAGGTCATGAACAGGAATCAGAAATCATGTATGCACCACCTTGGGTATGGCCATGATTTGGGGTAATTACATTGTTTTTGCAAATGTCTTTCCCAGTATTCCTCCAATCAAAATGCCACCCTTGTCTCAGCTTACCCACTGACTCAGCAGGATTAGAACTGCAGGTTCGTGTGGCCCCATCACTTCCACAACACCAAAACAGGCCCTGGCTTATTTTCTTGGTTGTGATCCCACTGTCTAGCATAGAACTGTGAATTTACTAGCCTCTCACTCAGCCTTTGTTGAAGAAATGATGCTACTCCTTTTCCCCAAGATCTAGTTGAGGTCAGTTAAGGAAATTCTGTTGGATGTGCAGCCCATGACCACCGCACTGTACTAGACATTAGAACTAGAAAAAAGAGACTGCTCCCTACTGTGATTTCAGGCTACCTCCGAGAAGTAATTTCAATAGAGAAAACCAATCACTATGTGAGAAGAACGCACTGGACACAGAGGTGAAGTAAGGGAAGCAGATGGGTTCATTCCAGGCTGGGGAGAGTGAAAGCAGTTTCGTGGAGTCGTGAAACTATGACTCTAACAGTGGGAGGCTGGATGATGGGACCAGATTAAGGTGAACCTGGTATGGAACAATATGGACATTAAACCTAATCCTGTCACCGATCGGAGTCCCTCTTTTTTTTTTTTTTTCATATTTTGGTTTGGTTTGGTTTTGAGGCAAGGTCTCACTATTCAGCCCAGACTGGCCCAGAACTCACTATGTAGCCCAAGCTGACCTCAAACTCTTGATCCTCCTGCCTCAGCCTCCCCAGTGCTGGGATTACAGGTGTCTGCCAGTATACCTGGATTCTTACCCTCTTTTTACAGAGAATTAACTGAGACCTAGACGGTCTGATTTAGCTCAGTTGGTAGAGCGCTATTGTACAGTCTCTGAGGTCCTGAGTTGTATTCCCAGCACTGCAAAAATGAGAGAACGATGTGGCAATCCACTCCCAAGGCAATCCCGAGACAGTCATTGAAACTCCTATGAGGATGGCTATGAGTCAGACATGACAGCACCTAACAACAAGAAGACAGTCTGATTTCAGTTGTTTTAACAACTCGATATATGAATACTTCGCCTGAAGCCATAGCACTGTCCTGTCAGATCTCGGAAGCTAAGCAGGATTGGGCCTGGTTAGTCCTTGGATGAGAGACCACCTGGGAACACCAGGTGCTGTAGGCTTGGGAGAAGGACCTAGCAACCCATTCCCAAAAAACAATCAGTCATTGAAAAACCTACGAATAGCAGAGAAGCACTGACAATAGTGTTTTGCCTGTTGTATACAGGGTCACTGTGAGTCAGACACCAACTCGATGGCACCTAACAACAACAACAACAACATGAATACTTCAGAAGAAGGAAACTATAACTCTCATTAACAATAACACAAAATTTCAAATGGAAAAAAAATATTGACAAGAAAAAAAGAAAAGAATGATAAGGAAAATGTGGATTAAAATCTATATGACTTCAGAGTGATTCGATTTTTTATGTTGGCTTCACAGCAAAAAGTGAAGAAAAATATGGCAATAATGAAATTTAGAGAATTTGTACTATCATTGAATAGTCAAGAATTAAATAAGAAAATTATAAAATCTTAGGAACACATATTTAGATTTAGCTTGTGATCTGAGCAATTAGCTATTATAGTTACAAATTCATGCCAATCAATATCCTTTTTATGAGAAACAGTTCATGTGTTTAATTCACTCTTGGAAAGTGATAGAAGCGCATGTGAAATTTCCTATGTAGACTTATAAGTTTAACAGAACAAGATTGAAAACAGATTCATCTTTCTCATGTAAGATGAAAAGGGCAAATATAAGAGCTCTTCGTTTTTAAAGTTCAGGAAGTCACCATGCATTAGGCAAATATATTGTGATTTATATTAGCTTTCCTTTGCATGTGACAAGAATCCAGCTCCAACTTCTGAAGCAACAAGAGGTGAGGGGGTGGCACACGAAAATCAGTGCTGGATCCGGGGATTTGGATCAGATTGAATAAATGAGCTTTCAGAATAAAGCTCCCCAGCTGGACACCACACAACGAGAGCAGGTTTTTAGGAAGATATTTCAAATTGTATGAGCCCAACAAGAAAGATGGTAATAGTAAGGATAAAGGAAAGAAAGGAGGAATACGGTATCTATGTCAAAAGATAATTTGCCCAAGCCGGGCACGGTAGCGCACGTTTATAATCCCAGTGGCTCTGGAGGCGGAGGCAGGAGGATTGCAAGTTGGAGACCAGAGGCAGTCTGTGTAACTTAGCGAAATCCTGCCTCAAAAAAGTAAAAAATGGCCTGAGGTGCAGCTCAGTGGTCCAGCACTTGCAAAGCATGCAACCGTGAGACCCTGGGTTCAACCCCTAGTACCTCAAAAAATAATAATAAATAATAATAATTTGCTCTAAGTGGATGAAGGTCTCAGTGTAGAGGATAAAAGAGGAGGACGCTGATGTTGTTAAACGAACTGACAAAGGATAATAGAAAGGGCTGACGTGGAATGGCCTCCTGTGGCCTTTGGACCCCTGCTGAATGTCCTGGGCATGCTGTAACCACTAGGGGTCAGAGTGCTGAGCTTCTAATACCAGCTGCCCTATCAATTGACACTAATGGGTTTGGTTCAGTTCTGCAATTCATTCTACCTTTTCGTTCTCGCATTCACAATACCAGTGGTTTAGAGGCTGTACAAGTGGCCTTGGGCCCAGCCCAGAGCAACGAGAGCACCAGATTCCCTTGCCGTGGATCATGTAACCCACACAGGGCCACAGCAGATTCTGGGCTCTCAGTCAACTGCAAGAATCTGAGGTTGAATCTTCCAGGGCCACCAGGAGGAGAGCACCTACTTGAGACAGAAGCTGTTTCAAAAGACACTGGACTTGAGTGGTGAAGGGAGACATCAATAATTCCTCTAGACAGCTGTAAGGTCCCTACACCCAGCATCCCGGGAGCTAGCTTTCTGAGTTGTTCAATTCTGAGAACAAGTACATTTCCATTCTTTTCCCTCTGGAATGAGTTTTTATCAATTGCAACCAAAAGGGTTCTAAATTAAGTCTTCTTGTTATATATTTCCTTCATGATTAAAAAAA
>VMDO01015739.1:0-50121 GCA_007922755.1 Pedetes capensis
TGCAGGCTCACTGATGGTACAGCTCAGCCTTAAAGGCACAGCTACAAGCAGTTGGTGTTCTGCTGGGCTGGAGGTCTGGTGGTCTTGACTCTCACAGCTCGCCTTCTCTGCCTCCCTCCTTCCCAAGGATGGGAGGAATTGGGAGCCTCTTCATGGCTTGCTTGTAGCCTTCGGCGCTTCAGGTCCCATGGTCTTGACACGTCAGCTTGCTTGAAGATCCTCTGCTGGATTGGGGAGTGCTGGATGGAGGTGATGGGGTCCAGACAGCAGTTGAGGGACGGTGAGAGTTGAAGGGTGAAGTGGGGTCTGGGGCCCTGCTTATATAGGCTCCCAGAGGGGGGTGTGTCCTGGGGTTAGCCAATCAGGGCACATTACTGACAGGTACAGCAGGTGAACTGTCATACCTGCCAGGTAGGGGCAGTTATTTAACTGAGGTGCTAGGGATAGCCAATCAACATTGAGGTGGTTGAGGCTGGCCAGGCTGGTCAGGGGCCATCTTTGCTCACTCAATAGGAGAGATAGGAGTGAGGGAGTGGGATGTGGCCCTGGGGTCACCTAGAAGTCAGTCCCTCATGCTAGTATGAGGGACCCTAGTTATGGGGTGCATTTAAAAATCCCCAACAGGTGATTATAGATAACAATAATGTACTGTGTATCTCAGAAAGCTGGGGAAAAAAAGAGTTTAAATGCTTTCATCATAAAGAAATGATAAGTGTTTTAGGAGATAGGTATGTGTAACCTGACTTAAACATTACACAGATACAGGTTATGCATATATTGAAACATCACATAACACCTAATGAATATGTATAATTTTTATGTTTTTATGTCTCCATTTAAAAATAAACTTAAATTTTTAAAAAATTTTTAAAAAGAGGAACTAGAAAATTCCTATAACAAAAAAGAACCAAGGTATATAAGAAGGCATAATGTCTATTTTACCAGTTACTTAAAGAAAATGGAAGGTATGGGGAGAAAAAGATCATTCTAAAATTCTAAAATAAAACCAGAGAAAGAAATAAAAAGAAGGAAAATAGAAAATGTAAGGAACATTTTTTTCAAGAGTGAGCCTCTATTGGAAAATAGAAATCAAAAAAGTCCTTAGGTTCTTATCTTTAAGGCCTAAATGGCATACATTCTAGCTTATATGGCATCCATTAAAATCTAAGTTTCATAAGGTTCTGTACATCAATTTATTGGCAAATAACTCCACTCTTTGGGCCAAATTTATAGGGCCCCCGGTGGCAGCAGCAGTGTTGGGCCACTATTGGCCTCAGGGCTGCATGATTCTGTCCTGAGCTCTTACTGCCAGGAACATCTTTCCACATTTGCTCCAATTACACTCTTTCCTGTTTTAATACACAATTGATTTTTTTGCCCTACTACTGATCCCAGGGAACAGCCAAAATGTCTGAATTCTATGGTAACATCGTCTTAGACTTTTGCTGTGTGTATTTTATGTCAAAGAATATTAACGTGTCAAATATAAATATGTTAATAAAGGCTCCTGTGAAAATGTATCATAGGTTCAGTCGCATGAAGAATTTGTAAGATACATTATTATTTTCTGGAGCTCCCTCCAGGGAATACAGACAATTAGATGAAACACAAATGGGAAACCAAATCAGCAGATAATGCGGCAGCTTTCCATTTCTCAGAGGCTTTGTTCAGGGAGTCCGTCATATTCATCTTTATAGATTTCATTGTACAGTCCCTTGCACCTACTAGGTGCTTAATACATACCTGTTGTTGGAGTAAGTACTCCCACTGAGCTGAGTACCCTCTCACTAGGGGTTCTGGTTATAAAAGCACATCATATAACCAGTCCTGTAAAATGGAGGCTCAATTGCCCAGTTCTTCCCTGGTCTATCTACCCTGGGAAGGCAAGCCTAGCACAATACCTGTTGCTGGAGGTATTCAGGACTTGGTGAATGTGCACAGCCTTCAAAGCCGAGTGAAATAAGTTGTGGAGATTTGCAAGCACATTGGCTTAAATTGCATAGGCTTTATATTTCTCTAAAATAAACTTTGAATGAAATGTCTTAGTAAATATAAATAAGATTGATTAGTTACATTATGATGTGTTCTTGTGAAAGATGGCTGCCAAACAATTCATTTGAAAAAGAGTAGGGATGATTTCACTCAGATTCAAAAATTTTTCTAGCAAGAGGAAGAGACTCAACATTACTTTAATTTTGCCAGGTGCCATGCTGCATGCCTGTAATCCCAGAGACTAGGGAGGCTGAGGCAGGAGGATCGCAGGTTCAAGGCCAGAGGCAGCCTATGCAACTTAATGAGACCCTGTCTCAAGATAAAAAAATAAATAAATAAGGGACTATGTGTGAAGTTCAGTGTCAGAGAACTTGCCTAGCATGGACAAGACCCTGAGTTTGCTCTCAGCACCTCACACATACACACACACACACACACACAGAGAGAGAGAGAGAGAGAGAGAGAGAGAGAGCAGGTGCATAAGTTCCATCTTCAGAGTTTAGTTTCTGTGGAAAATAGAGGAATTAAGTTGTGTCTCTGCTTTTTGCAAGACCCCTCCCCCAGGAGAATCTGAAACTCACCAAAGGCTCTAACCTACTGTCATAGAAGGCCAGCAAAGGTTTGTGATTCTTTAGTATAGCACAGCCTCAAACCCTAATGTGCATAGGAATCTCCTGGGGATCTTGTTAAACTACAGAGTTGACTGTACTCTTCCCAAGCCTTCAGGTAAGTCCAAGGCCAGCTCTGGTCTGCAACCCTCATTTTGAGTAGCTAGGGTGGTATTTTTTTTTTCCTTAATCACTTGCAAGGCTACCACCTATTAGCTCATCTAATCTCATAGTAATTGTTTTGCATATTCTTTTAGATGCAGTAGCAGTAATGGGAGGTATCATTGTATTGGGAACAGACAGTTCATCCAGCAAACATTGGCCCAGCATATTCTTGAGTCCAGGACTCTATGCCCTTGTCTTTCCACTTCCTTTTCCCCTTCCTTGTGAGGCTTTTATTTGTCCTTTAGGAGACATCTCCTTCAAGAAGCCTTGCCTGTTGTGACCGTGTTATGTGCTCCCATTGCATACTGTATTTAATTACACAATTTAACACTGCAGTAAAAGACTCCTGAGGGATTGATTCATTATTGTGTTTCAGAGCCCATCACACTGTCTGTCAAACAAAGAGGACAATCAGTTCATCTGTAGGATAACTAATCAAATGAGCTAATGTTAGCAAATCCATAAGGTCCAACTATATTTCCTACATAAATTCTACATAGACCTCTGGCTGGGTGAAGAGAGTGTCCCAGGGTTCTTGCCTGTCTCTGCAAGGCTCTGGGTCAAGATCTTTTAGGCAATATGATGACATTGAGGCACGTTCTCCTTGGTTGGGAATAAATCAGAGAACTAGTAGCCAGTCATAGCACAGTGCATGACAGGTTTTAACACGCAAGACCAGAATACTTATGTGAACATGGAGGGCACTTGGCATGATCCTGGCTTTCCTTCTTGAAGGACAGGATTCAGAAGTCTCTCCCACAGCCCAGCTCAGTTCACTGGAACCTGCCAAGACAAATAGCACCTATGAAGTAAAGCAGCCCCAAGTAGCACATATGGAGTGCATTTGCTCCAGTGCCTCA
Organism: Pedetes capensis; assembly: GCA_007922755.1. Taxonomy (NCBI): domain Eukaryota; kingdom Metazoa; phylum Chordata; class Mammalia; order Rodentia; family Pedetidae; genus Pedetes; species Pedetes capensis. Next base: position 3,626 of record VMDO01015739.1, read on the forward strand.
CTCTGCTTCTGTGCACATGTTCACCTCCACAACTTGCAGCTGAGGGTATACAAAGTGAATGTTTTTAAGTTTTACTGATTGGCTTGTGACTTTACCTGTCATTGGGCCAGACAAATGATAGACAAATGGAGTGATTGTCAGGTTCAGCTGCAGAGTGTCCCATTAAGTCATGGTGTGACTGTTGCCTTTGCTGGACCTCTGATGTCCAACATTCAATAGGCTCCATTCCTTCCCATGAATGCCCAGGGAATTCCCTTTGTATCATATGAGAGTTTCATAATAATCCCATACAAAAGAGACTGGAGAAGAATGAACAGAAAGAAGTGGGTTCAAAAGTATCTGTCAGCCCAGGGACTAAGGAAAGTTGAGACAGACTTTTGGGGAAAATTCAATTGTCCAATGTTGCCATTCATTTCGCACATATTTGTTACAGATCAACTGTGCAAGATATACCTCAAGTTGTAGGAGATACTAAGATTTTTGTGTTGCAATGTCAGCTCTTAAGGAATTTCCAGGAGCCATATTTTGGAAACTGAATGGAAGCTATTTTCAAAGCACACTTGACATTCTAGCACAGTGAAGATTTTCTCCTCTTTATCTCTCCTCTCCATAAAGGAATTTGAATGTCTAGAACTGAGTGGAAACCATTTGCCTTTTCATTTCCCCAAATTTACTAGAGTAATTTTTAGACTGAATTCCTGGTTGGTTTTAGACCTGATCTCTTGGCACATGGATTTTTGTCATTATTTTTGCTGCTCCTGGGTTGTTGGGGATCAATCCTAGGGCCTGGTGCACACTGTGCTACCACTGTGCTGCGTCCCTAGCTCTAGCACCCAGTTCTTAGAAGGTATCCTTTCCTGGTTGATGGCAGCCTTTCTTCCCTAAGTCATTCTTCCTTCCACTTGCCCTGGGATTGCCTTTGATGGAACTTCTTCCTCTCCAACTCTAATACTCAAGAAGCCAAGGAGGCTTTAGATCAGTGGTTCTCAATGCAGACTTCTGCTGGTCTCTGGGATGCTTTCATAAGAAAATGATTTGATAATAATACTAAGACCTTATTTATTTGTCTTTTTCACCATGGTGGCATTTGCCCTGTGGTGGTGCAAAAGCAGTGGTGGATGAAACCATGTGCGCTTGTATTATTCAAGGCAACAGGACCTAACTGCACGTGTTGTTAGGTGCCGTCGAATTAAGTCCAACTCATAGCAACCTTATGTACAGCAGATGGAAACACTTCCTGATTCTGTGCCAAGCACACGATCTTATTTATGTTTAAGTCCGTTGTTGCAAATACTGTGTCAATCCATCTGGTGGAGGGTTTTCCTTTTTTTCATTGACCTGCCACTCTCCCAAACATGATGTCTTTCTCCAGGAATTGGTATCTTTTGACTACATGTCTGAAATATGTAAGATGCAGTCTGGCCATTCCTGCTTCCAAGGAGCATTCTGGTTGCACTTCTTCTTGGACAGATCTGTTGGTTCTTTTGGCAGTCCATGGTATATTTGATAGACATCTCCAGCACCATAATTCAAAAGCATCAATTATTTTCCTGTCTCCCTTATTCAGTGCCCAGCTTTCACAACCATATTACGTGACTGGAAATACCATGGCCTGCAGCCATACCACGGTGGCATTTGATCCTGTCAGATCTTGGAAGCTAAACAGGGTCGGGCCTGGTTAGTCCTTGGATGGGAGACCATCTGAGAACACCAGGTACTGTAGGCTTGGGGGTAGGACCCACAAAAACAATCAGCCACTGAAAATCAGTATTAAGTGCTTGAGCCCAGGGCCTCAGGCAGGCTAGGCAAATGCTGACTGCATTAGGAGTCATTGTATCCCTCATTACCAACAGTTTGACTTAGAAAGCAAGACGACAGTTTCACATAAGAGCATCCTTGATGAAGCAGAAAATTTTTGAGTTTTATTAAATCATGGGTGCACATTTTTCAGATATTCTGTGGGACAAAATGAAAAGTACATATAAAGCACTTTTGGCTGAATACTGAAATGCAATTGTCTATCTCAAGGAAGCATTTGTACATTTGTTTGAATTGAAAGCTGAACTAGCCATTTGCTTTCATGGAACATTATTTTTACTTTAAAGAATGATTGGCTGACAAACTATCATTGTTCAGATTTGGGTGTTCAATAAACATTTGGTAGAAAAGGAGCAAAGCAAGCCAGTCACTTCAAGGAAAACTACTGGCAATATTTGAGCTTTCAAGGGGAAATTAGAACTTTGAGAAACTCTCATCTAGCACTGTGAATTTGACAGCTTCCCAATATTTAATAACCTTTCTGATGTGATACTTAGGGATATTAATGAGTGTCATTTTTTGATATTATGTAATAAAATGTATCAACAGTTTGAAGATCTATATAACTCAGTGAGTCAATATTTTCCAAATGACAAATTCATGATGCAGCAAAATTATGCATGTATAAAATACCCACTCAAAATGTAAAATGAACCAAGGGATTTTCATGCAACAGAGTATGAAAAAGTTTATTGCTATGGTTTCAGATTCCACATTGTGACTTTAGAAACTATGGCATATTGAGTTTACTCACCATCAAAGAAGAATATCCGAAATTATTTTGTAAGACTATTAAGGTATTCTTCCTTTTACAATTGTATATTTGTCTGAGGCTTGATTTTCTTCATACACATCCATCAACACAATATATCACAACAGATTGGATGCAGAAACATAGAAGAATCAATTGTCTTCTACTAACCTCAGACATGAAGGATATTTACAGAAATGAAAAAATAATGCCACTATTTTGTTTTAGAAAACATGACTGTTTTTTATAAAATTACATTACTTTTGCTTTAAAAAGCAGTGGATTTATTGGTATTTTAAAGTTAATGAATAAACAAAAATTTAAAGCCAGGTTACTGGTACATGCCTGTAATCCCAGCACTCAGGAAGCTGAGGTAGGTGAATTTCAAGTTCAAGGCCAGCCTGGACAACCTAATGAGACCCTGTCCCAAAGAAAGATTATTTTTAATTTCTCATTTTTTTAATTTCTAATGTGGTAAATACCAATGGATATAACCTACAAAACAAAATGTTTTTGAAATCCTCAATTATTTTTATGAGTGCAAATAGTTCCTAAGACTGAAATGTTTAAGAATTGCTATTTTAAGTCACACACGCTTACATACTGTGATGACCTAAATCAAACACCAGTTTATTGTTTGGAAGTGATCATTTGAACAGCCTCCCCTTGAAAGGGCTCAGTCTTCCTGTGATAATTAAATTCCCATATCCCCTATAGCAGCCTGTTTGCTGGTTTTTGCAGCCATATCTCTCAGTATGTCCAGTGGCTGAAGTGGTGGCAATTATCCCAACTATGTGAAGACATTATTGGCATCATCTTGTCCCCCAGTTCTCTACTCCTATAAATACTCAGTGTAACCAACTTTCTTGGCTTAAAGCTCTGCCAAATATTTATAAATCTGTACTGTTGACACTTTTGAAATTAAAACCTCAGTAACAATTTGTGTGATTCCTTCCCAAACAGGAGAACCACAATGTATCTTATATGTATATGAGTATTTATGTAAAAATTGTACTTAAATGAGGTATAAAATTAGGAATCTGGGTGGAATTCCTTCATTTTCCAAATAAGGAAAATGATTCCCTAAGAATTTAAATGAAAGGCTGATGATCACATGAAATGTGACAAAATTTAGATAAGATTTCCAGTTTACTAATAATTTCAGGTCCTGAGCAAAATAATAGAATTCACATGTTTTTTTTTAAGTCTGCACTCTCATTATATAGAGGACATTTTCATATTACTTACATTTTATCTACAGTTTTATTTATGAGTAAAATGGAAGAATAAACTGCTCCATCTAGTTTAGTCAAGTACAAGAAAACTTTGGATGTCTAGAGCTGTGGAAACATGGAACATTCCAGACAGGTCTATTTTTGGAGTACATGAAGCATATTCATAGTCAAAACTAAACAGTTTTGGTAAAAAATATCAATGTAAGCAGACAATATGGAACCTTCAACTGTGAATTCTAACCTAGGTCCCTTTCCTTATGGATGTGGTAATGACTCTGATTCAACTATCTCTTTAGAAAGCAAAATTTCTATTTTAGCTTTTGGGGATGTACTCTTCCTCAAAGGTACATGGTTTCCTGCATCTAATCTATCTCTAAGAATGACTTGTTTTAAACATAAATACCTTGGGATCACTATTATTAACACCCATTATTTTTCTTGACTACAGCAGAGATATTAAGTCCTTTTGAAGGTATAACATTTTCAGACCTTCATGACATGGGCCTGTATTCTGAGTCTTTTGGTTGTTGTTAAGATTTCATGTATTTTTTAAATTTGTCTTTTAGCCTCTGGCTTTAGCATTAGTATTATTAACTATAATATCTTCTAGTATGTGAGATGCATGTTTATCTCCTTATTTCCAATTTTCTGTAAACCAAACAACAAAGGTTATTGGAATTATGTAATGTTAACTAAATAGACTAAGGAAAGGACCAAGACACTTTTAGTAATGTACAGAAGTTATAATGAACCTTATATTTTACTATATTTTGACCACTTGAAAGATAGTTAGGAGCTTACCTATAAGCTCTTTAGATAACTAATGTCTTATTAACATAATAATCATTTAGTATAGAGTGTGTGACTAGTTAACAAATAAAAATTGGAGAAATCCAAATAGTGAGTTCTATTTCTACAGCCTTTTCTTATCAATTCTGGTAAAACAAATATTTATTAAGCTAATCTTTTAAATTTTGCTTTTTGATGAGCTCTTTTAAAAGTATTTTTTCATATTCTGCATAAATATTTATGAAAAGAATTTGCCTATAACTCAAAAGCCTCTCTACCATCTCTCATTATGTAACCTAACAAAAAATATAAGCAGGGACGTGTCCTGCATAGGCTCCGGTCCATCAGTGTTTTTCTGAAAGACCTAGGATATTTACATTCTTAGGAAAGAAGGAAAAGCAGAGCATACCATTCCATATTTGTACTTGTTAGTTTTCTAGCATGAAGATGGCTGCTTTGTAACAACAGCCCATAGCAGTTATATTGCAGTATCATTTCTGCCTGTGGAATCACACTGGCATGCAGATTCCTAAGTATGCTCCCCGTGGATTAGAGCCCTCATTCCTATCAAAAGCAGTCATTACTCCAGGAGCCTTTCCAAGGTTGCTACCCGGAATGCTTTTTACTTTTATGGTGACTTGGTTCCTAAGGGAAAAGACAACCATCCGAAAGGAAAAGTATTTTGTCCAATATCTGAACGTACATTAGGGACAAGAACCAGGAAGCTCATCATCTTCAGACCAGAACCCAACAAAGAGCAGATTTTTGAGCTTAAGTTGAGGTACTAAGTGTAGAATGGGGCTGGGGTTTGGCTCAGTTGTTAGAGTGCTGCACTGTACTCTCTGAGGATCCAAGTTCTATCCCCAGCACTAAAAAAAAAATGGGAGAAGGGTGTGGCAATCTACTCCAAAAGCAATCTTGAAAAGCAATCTGCCATTGAAGACCCTGTGGGGGTCACTGTGGGTCAGCCCCAACTCGCCAGCATCTAATGACAAGTATAGAATAAGCAAAAAGGCTAGTGTCCACTTGTATTTGAACCTGTGACCTGATTTTAATATATAACTTAAGTTTTTTTATAATTACTTAGACAAACAATTTGTGGGATTGAATCTCTTGTCCAATCCTTTATATGTTTATCAATCAGTGGTTCAATGGAGAAAAGCCTTGCTTCCTTTTAGGAATAATCTATTCTCTATTTTTCTAAAATATTTGTCTTAAGCAACTGTGCATGTTGAAAATCATGTCACTTTCTAATAAGTTCTTCACATAGCTTTAATTTCTCACTAGTATGCACTGTATCATGGCTTTTCTAAACTTCCTTTATTGTCCTCAAGTTTTAATTCTTCTCTGCCCTTCCTCCTTTACCTTCTGTTTGCCCTTAATTCCTTGGTTCTGTATTAGTTAAGGGTTCATTCGCAGATACAAGAAACTTCTCAAGTTGTTTTATTCAGTAATGAAATGATAGATGCTTATAGAATTGTTGAAAGATCTGGAAGAACAGAGTTTAGGTAGGGACTCCAGGAGTGATCTCAAATAACACTTTGCAATTGGCTCTCGGAGGGATTGGCAATTGGCTCTCGGAGGGATCTGGCTTCCCCAGAAGCAGGAAACTGAGAAGCCAGGAAGCCAAGAAAACCATGGCTGAGTCCTGGGTTACATACTTTAGCAATGATCTGGGATTAAAAGGCTGCCAGTAGAACTGCTGAACCCAAAGTAAAATCATCGACTAGGTCTGCATCAGCAAAGAGGACATCCCACAGTCTAATGCTGTCTCTGCTAAGCTCGGTTTCAAGTACACGCTTCCTGCAGGGGCACCTGCTGTCTTGGCCCTGTACATCCCATAGCCCTAGCTGAAGGAGAGTGTGAGAAATATTATTCTGTCTTCTCAGCCTCTGCAGCACACACAGTAAGCTAGAAGTGTGGAGCAGAAGTGGAGCGATCCAATCCATGCTTTTGTCAGTCTGCCCCACTGACAGTTGATTTACTCCATTATTAGTTGTATTCCTTACTTATTTGTTCCACATTCTAGATGTTTTCTGAGGTCTTTTTCCCATTCTATGTTTGAATTTCTGCACTATCTAGGATGCTTTGGGGTTCTTATGATAAAGATTTTACTTGGCTTGTTAATTGTTTTTATTCTGTGGCATACTGGTCTTTATTAGCATTTACCTTTTCATCCAGAAAATGATATATCAATATTTCCCATCAATTTCGAGAAATATTGCACCAATATAAACATGAGTTCCCAGTAACTCATGGATTTGACTTTGGTATTAGGAAGTTGCCCTACAGGGGCTAAGGTTGGGCTTCAGAATGTGGATAGCAAGCCCCTCCCACTCACCTTTTTTCTCTCTTCTGGGAAAGTGTGTTTATTTGTTTTATTCTTAAAAGGGTATTTTTATTAGTAATTTTTTAGTGTATAAACTAATGGGTTTAATGGGGACATTTCCATATATGCATATCATTGTGCGTGGCTCATGCTCACCCTTCGTTGCCCTCTCATGATCTCCCTCCCTACTGCTGATGCCCTTCCTCTCCACAAATGCTTCCCCTTCTGCTTCCATATCTTTCTTAGTAACCCCTTTAAAAGAAGAATTATTTACTTCTAAAACTTTAGCTACCATCACCATTGCTCTTGCTGTGCCTACCATTGACCATTATGACTCTTTCTCTGGTGTCATTTGAAGAATACCATCCTACTTAGGGTTTTAGTTTAAGAGACAGCTGGATATATGCTAGTTAAAATTCTTTCTTTTATTCCTTATTCATTTTTTTTCATTTATTCTGTTCTGTAAAATGTTTAAGGACATGGAAGTATAAGCAAAACTGATTTAATAGTTGCATCATGGATATATCAAATGACTTATTACCCTGTGCCCCACTAACATGTATAAATAAAATAACTAATAAAAAGGAGACAGCTGGAGGGCGGGAATGCTTATTAAATCTTGTCTCACAGGAACAAGGAAGTTTTGCCAAATGCCTGAACTAGAAAATTGAGAAAGGACTGGCACTTCAGATAGAGATGCCAGATCACAGACTGCTTCAGTTTCCTTCAAAAGGCTTTCATCTCTAAAATTTTAATTAGTATTAGTGTGAGCTCATCTCTCCCATCTTATTTATCACCAGATCCCTAAGACTATGGGTTAAGAATAGTCTCCCATGTGATAGGCTAAATTTTTTCTTTCTTTTTCATGTATTTCAATAGAATATAGTAATGGAATTCAAGGAAGAGATGGCCTTGTTCTACCATTTACTCAGTTGGTTTCCAAGAAGACTTGTTAATGAGTTATACATGAAAGTATACTCCTTAGATAAAATTTATCCCTTAAGATAGCAGGCTGACATGATTGATATGCCAAATTCACAACACAAATGAATTTCAGTGCAAGGCTTTGCGAGAGCTCTCTTCAGATACCTGCTTTCTAGCCAGTTCTGGGAAACTTGAGAAGGAAAAGATAATAATAGAACAGAAAAGAAGTTGGTTGTTGTTCATTTAGTTTTTCATTTTGCTGAGGAATTATTCATGAAACTACCATACCTGGAGTTCTTATCAATTTATTCTTTGAAATGCAAGTAATGTTAAATTTTCCAGAGAAGTCTTGGCTTTCCATTTTCTCTTAGTTGCACTAAAATCAATCTTTTCTGGCATAGATCAAAGAGTAGTAAGCAGTATTTACATTATCAGGTAGTGTTTTATGGATAGCAACTCCCTCAGGGTCTAATGTTAGGTATGGAATGAGAGATGTAAAGGAATGCTCCCAAAGGAATTATATTGGGGGTCACATGGGCAAATTGCATCGAATCATAGGCCATAAAAGGTAACTATACTCAATTTTGAGTTTGTAACACATTATGTCATAATACTGACCATTTTTCAATTTTAAAGGAATATTTTATATATGATTCTAAAATAATAAAAAGGAAGCTGTATGCTGTGGTGCTCACCTGTAATCCTAGCACCCAGGAGGCTGAGGATGGAGGATCCTATATTTAAAGTAGCCTGGAGTACACAGCAATACCCTGTCTCAAAATAAATAAATAAATAAACAAACAAAAATAATTTTTAAAAAAGGAAGAAGGAGGAAAATAAAACAAAACCTGTGTTCCCTAAATGTGGGTTTATGAGGGAACCAGGCCGACTTTGATCATCCTGCCCTAACTTCGCTCACCACCTCAGCTCATTGAGGTTACCCTGCTCCTCCCTCTTTTTCTCTTCTTACCCTAGGGCTTATTGTAGAGAATTTATACGCTGAATAAGCAAGCAATTTGTGATGTGGTTAAAAACTCAAGTTGTAGAGTCAGATTCCCAGGGTTCAAATTCTGGTCCTAGAACTATGATTTCAGGCAAAGTACCTACCTTCTCTGATTCCTAGTTTTCTTACCTATAAAATGAAGGTGCTGGCAGTCTACTTATAAATGTGTAAGTAGAAGCACATTTGCACTTGTAACTGAGGTTTTGTAGGGACAAATGATATAAGCCATAAAGACCTTAGTATAACAAATATTGAATAAAAAATCCACTAATATTTAATCATTTGTACTATTATTTGTGTTCAGAAGTATAATAAACAAGTTTGCTTTCTTCCATCTTTCAGATATGAAATGTATATTTACTGAGAAAAAGAGATAAAATATTATCTTACGAGATAAAACATTATGATAAGATAATGACCAATGTCTGTATAAAAACTTAAAACGGAGGGCCAGCGCGCAGCCTGGTGGTAGTATCTGCTTTGCATCTGTGAGGCCCTGGGATTGATCCCTAGAACCACAAAAAATAATTTTTAAAAAACAGAAAATAAATGTGGATATTTTCAAACATCTTGTAGACTCTCAATTTTTTTTTACAGCTTTTCACCTGGCATGCTTCTTTTGCTCATGTGCATGCACTTGGGGGTGGGGGGTAGGGAGAGGAGCCACAGCATTTGCATTCACTCGTCCTTTTCTGAGCACACTGTGAGCTGTATGCACCTCATGGAACTTCACAGACATTATTCTAATCCTCCTTAATCACCTAGACAGAATTTATTAGTCCCATTTTATACTTCAGAAAATTAATGCTCAGGATGGTAGCACAACTCATCCAAGTTCAGATGGCTGGTACATATTGGAGCCACAATAGTTGAAACACAGGTCTTATTCCTTCAGTTAGTTCTCCTTCCCACTATTACATGTGTTTTATTGAATCCAGGACCCATGGCCTAAAAAAAGACTGATAAATTCACTACTGGACCATTAGCATTGTCAAAATTAAACGCTTTATGTGTCTAAAACTTACTCTTATGATTGACAGTGTAGTTCATTTTCACCAATGAACATTTTCAAAAGCTAAGATTTTTTTACCCATATACATAATAATGCACAGTTTTACAAATTATAACATCCATACTTACACATAATACAAGGATCTTATATACACTAATACTTGTTTATCCTTCATGTTGTTGTTGTTGTTGGGTGCTGTTTTGGTGAAGTTGGTAATTGCAAGGGATATGTTTAGGCATGAAAGGCCCTGTTATACCATCTTTACTTGGTTTAATAGTCCTATGAAAAAAAAGATGAGATTCGTTCTCAGAAAAGCTTTTGTGGCAATGAAAGTATCATCATACCTAACAGATTTTTTTTGTTCCTGATTGTTTCTTTCCATGTTTTGCTGTTTTCTGAGATAGGGTCTCACAGTGTAGCCTAGGCTAGCCTTGAATTTGCCATCCTCCTGCCTCAGTCTCCTGAGTGCTGGGATTAGAGGCATGTCCCACCACATTCAAACTTAAAATGTTTCTTAAGGGAATAATAGTTCTTGTTGCTCTGACAAATGTAAAAGATCAGCGAAACACAATCACAGCAGTTGATTCTGAATGCTGATCTCAGAATGTATGCTCTGAAGGAATGCTAATGACGCCAACCATGATGCATTGGCTTATTCAGATACCATTAAAAGCTCCACTTGACAAGGATAATGATGAACTGCACATTTCCCGTCAAGCAGCACGTTTGGATGATGGACAGCTCTGTTAAGTTGAGGATTTATTTTCCAAGAATTAATTTTTTGTCTTGCTCTCCGAATCCATTAGGCTGTTTAAAACTCAAGACAAATTATTACTGACAAAGGGAACCTCCACCTAAAATTAGGCCATTCAGGGCACAGTGTATAGGACAGCTCTGCTTTTATGAATATAAAACTTCTTTGATCCTCAAAAGGATGAAGTTTTAGTTTGGCTTCTAGAACATCTGACTCCATTGAATGAACAATTTTATGCTTCTAAAAGAGAGTTTGTTATTCATTTAATTTATTCTATAGACAAATTTCAATGAATGAAATATGAACAGATAACTGTAATGCTAACTTAAATGTTCACTGGTGAACATCATTTTATCCTTGACTTATTAACAACTCTGTTATGAACCTTCAATTTAAATATTTATGCAAAGCAAAAAAAAATTTACTTGTCAGTTTAATTGACATTTTCAAAATCAGGTGACTATTTTCTGTTTGTTGCTTCTTATAGCCTTGGAAATAAATTAGCATGTTTTTCTACCCAAAAGTACTGAGATTGGTTCATCAGAAAAGGCAAAAGCCTTCTATAGACTATAATTTATGCTAATAAAAGGACAGACCCTCCAAGAACAAAACTAACTGAATCACCTCAAACTTAGTGTCATTGCTTTGACTCTTGAATGTATTGTTTGCTTTCAAGAGTATCTTTTTTTGTTTGTTTGTTTTTCTTTTTTTGTTTGTTTTTTTTGTGGTACTTGGGGGATGAACCTAGGGCCTCACATATATTTTGCGAGCACTTTACCATTGTCTCACTAGATTATGGAGGCTGCCTCTGGCCTTAAACTTGTGATCTCCTGTCTCTGCCTCCCAAGTTGCTGGGATTACAGGCATGCAACACTGTGCCTAGCTATCAAGAGTATCATTTAAAATATAAATGCATTTAAAGATACAAACTTCAAACCTCTACCAGATAATATATTAATTATCAGTGAGACTTCAACATGAATTAGTGGAGAATTACTAGAGATAAATTGAAATATGTTTCATGCCCATCAGACATGGGCCTGACTGTGAAAACATTCTTTTTTCTTTTTTCTTTTTCTTTCTTTTTTTTTTTTTTTTTTTTTTGGAACTAGGGGTTGAACCCAGGGCTTCTCACTTGCATGCTCTGCAAGTGCTGGACCACTGATCTGCAATCTCAGCCCATGTTTTTACTTTTTGAGATAGGGTCTCACTAAATTACACAGACTGCCTGTGGCCTCCAACTTGCGATCCTCCTGCCTCTGCTTCCCAAGTCGCTGGGATTACGGGAGCATGCACCACTGCAACGGGCTGTGAAAATACTCTTCAAGAAGTCCTGCTTACCAGGTTTCGAACTCTCCAGACTCAGAATCTTGATTTTAACGGGAAGACAGAGATCATCCTTAGCAGAAAACATCTAGAATAGTATCTTAAAGGGTTCCTAAACTTGAGATTGTATGATTATGATACATGGTTCACTGAGAACTATTATGAAATGAAATCTAGGCACATTAAGTATCACTTAGGGTGCTAGCAGGAAATGCCTGGTAAGCTCAAAGAAATAATTTAAATAATGTAACATAAAGACTAAAAAGTAGGTTTAAGAGAACTAAAAATGAAAATGAGGTACCCAGAAACCCAGAAATTAAGAGCTGGAAGCTCTTATTACCATTAGGCCTGGAGCCCCAGGGGATGATGTGTGTTACTGGAACAAGACAAGAGCTGAGGTGTGGAGGAGGGGCAGGCTGACATGAGCTATGGTTTTCTAGAGTGAAGAGCACAGCCATTGCCAAATCATGGTCCAGCAGATCCAGCAGGGAGGCCATGGACCTTGACCTTTCATTCCTCTTGCTTTTTGAACTGTTATTGGCACTTCCTGTTGACCAATCCAGGAGCCAGAGCCCAAGGGAATCCTGGAATGTGGTCTCTGGAGGCCATTCCTTTTCATCCCACAGGGGAAAGTAGAAAATGGAATTGGAAGGGCACATGGAGAACCACCAGCACATTTTATCATAATCATAATTTTCTCCCCACTTCAGTACTTGAGGGTTGAACCCAGGGCCTCACACATACTCTGCAAGTACTCTACCACTAGGCTACACCCCACACCCATTTTTTGTTTTTTATCTTGCAACAGAGTCTCACTAAGTTACAGAGGCTGTCTCTGGCCTCGAACCTGCAGTCCTCCTGCCTCAGCCTCCCAAGTTGCTGGGATTACAGGCATGCATCACCATGCCTGCCCATAATCATAATTATACCAGATAGCAGCCCCCAGGTCCCTTTCACTGAAGAGCTGAGGGGAACTTTCTACCATTATTCTACTCCCCTGATGTGGTCTTCTTCCACGATCTGAAGTTCTCTTCTACATTTTTATTCAGTTGTTCTTCTATATCATTCTGTGCCAGAATATAATGCAGGCTTTGTAACAGGGCTATTTTTATTATGGCAAAATAATCTCTTTTTTCCTTTCTTTTTTGCTAAAGTCTGCTTCACACCAAGTCTTGAATAGTTGATTTCAATCAAAGATTTCTCTTTTGGACATACTATCTAATATCCTGGCTACATGACTCCCTTCTGATAATGGGATGCTTCTCATCAGTTCATTTATCTGTGTAGCTCTCCCTTGAAACTGGGTCTCCATCCTGCATCTCCATCCTATAGTCACAGTGTTCCATATTCCATGGCAATGAGAGGGGCTTTTACATTTTATTCTAATGGAAACAGTCACTTTCTGACTGGGGAAAAACTTCACAGCATAGAACAATTATTGTTAGTATGGGATCAACTTATACATCTAATGTCTTTCCCCATTCTTCCCTAGTCTTTACTTGCTTGGTTGTGGTTCCTTCACATTGATTTGCTTTCCTTCTTTCCTGTTTACTTACAATGTTATGAATTAAATGTTAAAATTATAATACTTAATAAATTGTGTGTGTTTAATAGGGGAAAGGAAAAAATCAAAGAGAATATAACCCATGATTGCATATGATTTACATTATATATTAAGGTTCCTACTTTTTTTCTTGTTTAGTTTATGTTGTTGTTGTTGTTGTTAGGTGCCGTCGAGTTGGTGTCTGACTCATAGCGACCCTCATAGGGTTTTCAATGGCTGACTATTTCGGGATTGCCTTGGGAGTGGATTGCCAGGTCCTTCTCCCATTTTTGCGGTGCGGGAATTGAACTCAGGACCTCAGAGACTGCAGCGCAGCACTCTACCAACTGAGTTAAATCCCAGCTGGTTTATAGTGTTATGTAAATATGTAAGATGATGAATGTGTAAGCAAAAGTGACTTAATAGTTGCATAATGGATACAGCAAATGACTTCCTACTCTGTACTTCACCATTTATGTATTAATAAATAAAATAAATGTGAAAAATTGTGTGTATATGTGTGTACAAGTGTGTAAGAAGTAGAGAGAATTACTTAGGATTTAAGATGGTCATATAGGGTAACAGGTGAATTGAAAATTAGCACTGAAAATAAACAAACAAACTAATTAATTAATTAAAATAAAATAAAATACCAGAGCTGAGGCCAGGCATAGTAGTGCACACCTGTAATCCCAGTAACTTGAGAGGCTGAGGCAGGAGGATCATAAGTTCAAGGCCAGAGGCAGCCTGCATAATTTAGCATGACCGTGGCTCAAAATAAAAAGTAAAAAAGGGGCTGGTGGTACAGTTAAATCATAAAGCACTTGCAAAGTATGTGCAAAGCCCTGGGTTCAATCCCTCTGCCTCGTCCCCTGGTACCACTGAAAAACAAAACAAAAACAAAAAACAAAAAACAGGACTGAGCCCAGCATGGTGGGCACACATGTAATCCCAGCTACTCAGGAGGTAGAGGCAGGAAGATTTTAAATTTGAGGCAGCCTGCATCACTTAGTGAAACTGTAATTCAAGATTTTAAAAAATAAGTAAATAATGGACTGGGGATGCTCCTCAGTGGTAGAACATTTGAAAAGTATGAATAAGGCCCTGGGTTCAACCTCCCAGTACTGAAAAATAAAAAAATAAAAAATAAAAAATAATCATTGCTGGTTTTGCAGTTCACAGACCTATTTACCTCTGTCTCTCAGAAATGAGGGCATGGTTTTTACAGGTTGTGTGATTCTAACTCTGTCTCCTTTTTACTCCATCAGATTCGCAGCCAGAGCAAAGCATCCAGGTCTGGGCTACGTGAAGGGGATGAAGTGGTGACCATCAATGGCAGCCCTTGTGCTGACCTCACCTATGCAGAGGTCATCCAGCTCATGGAAAGCATAACAGACTCTCTCGAGATGCTCATCAAAAGGTACCATGCATTGGCTGGAAGACAAATTTTCTGTTGAAGCTTGGTTGGAATAATGATAACTTCTGCTACATGTTAATTATGTGATTTATGAGGAATTGGGGGTACTTTATAGAAAATCAAAAATGAGCAATTCTAGGGCTTGCTGGATAATTGAGAATTAACTTGAAAATCTTTATTTCAAGCACTTTATTGAAATTCCTAGGCATTTTAGACTATTGCTGTTGTTGTTAGGTGCCATTGAGTCGGTATCCATCTCATAGCGAGTGGATTGCCAGGCCCTTCTCCCATTTTTGTGGTGCCGGGAATTGAACTGGGGACCTCAGAGACTGCAGCGCAGCGCTCTACCAACTGAGCTAAATCCCAGCATTTTAGACTATAGTACTTCTTTAAAAAGCTCAGTATGGATGCCGGGCATGGTGGTGCATGCCTGTAATCCCAATGACTCAGGAGGCTGAGGCAGGAGGATCTTAAGTTTGAGGCTAGAGGCAGTCTGAGAAACTTAGCAAGACCTTGTCACAAAATTGAAAAAATAATAAAAAGTGGGCTGAGGGTACAGCCCAGTCATGGAGCATTTACAAAGTATGTACGAGGACCTGGGTTCAGCCCCCAGTACAAAAGGAAAAAAGAAAAGAGAAAAAAAACCTGAAGCTCAGTATATTGAACATAATTTAATACTTCTTGCCAAGATCAAGATTTTCTGATGCCAGAAGATCACTCAGTTATAATTCTCAGTTAAGTGCTATCAGATTAAATCGTGGACCTGTACAATAATCTTCCATTGAAGGGGGATACTTAGGAAAATGAACAAAAATAAAAACAAAGAAACAAAAGTTTTAAAAGCAGCCAGATTACTGCTTGCCATGATGTCCGGTAAAACAAATATTTGAATATGGACAAAAGCAGGTGATTAGAATAATGATTTTGGATTATGAAAGCCAGTCATCTACGCATTTGATGTCTCCAAATACCATTATTGTTTAAAAAGGCAGAAGATAACTTTTAAACATAAAAACAAAAGAAAATGAAAACCATGTGTGGTGGTGCATGCCTGCAATTCCAACACTCAGAGGCTGAGGCAGGAGGACTGCAAGTTTGAGGTCAGCCTGGGCTATATCTCAGCCTGGATTACTTAGCATAACCTTGTTGTAATCACCCACACCAAAAGAAGACAACATTAAGGACAGCCATTAAAAATATCATAGCATCCACATTTTTGCAGTGTGCAAACCACAGTACAGTCTGTACTGATTTTGCAACTGAAGCCCCAACTGTTGCATTATAATGAATCCCTAAATGAAAGCACTAGCTTCCTGGAGAACCACCTTCAGGAGATGCCAGAGAATATCTCTTACAGAATCTCAAAGCCCTCTGGGTTTTGCCTTAACTCTGCAGAAATACTACATAAGGTGTCAATCCTCTGATAATCTTTCAATGTGATTTCATTTCTACTTAAAAATGAACTCACCACGGCCAAAATCTTATGTCAATAGGGAAGTGAGGCATAATCTTGGAACCTCTCACCTAAATATTTACTCATCAAGCTCTTAGGATCCCACTTATTTAAGAATCTACCATTTGATGTTGGTGCATTGGTGCACACCTGTAATCCCAAGGACTCAAGTGGCTGAGGCAGGAGGACTGCAAGCTCGAGTTCAGAAGCAGCCTGTATAATTTAGCCAAACTCTATCTCAAGATAATAAAAAAAGAAGCTGGAGTTGTGGCTCAGTGGTAGAGCAGTAGAGCCTAGCATGTGGGAGGTTCTGTGTTCAAACCCCAATAATGGGGGAAAAACAAACGTGCTTTTAAAAGGAATCTAGCAGGAATGTTGCCAAGTGTAGTTCCAGTATTTGCCACTATCCTATATGAATCCTTAAAGTATTTGAAGACTTCATCTTTGTAAAGATTTAGTCATACTCAAAATGGGGAAGCCAACCTTTTCTGATTTATTCCCTTTTTAATGTCTTTACTGACTTAATGAGGCCAATTTCTCTGGGACACACTTGTCCAGGACATCTTCTACTAGTTCTTGTTTTGATTATAATGGCTATCTCTGGGAAAAATCCTGGGTGATTTAAAGGTGAGTCTGAAAGTTTTACTTTCAGGAACAGACTAGTTCTCTGCTCCTTTCAATAACTGAAATCATGGTTATTATTTTTCTTTGAAGTGTTTTGACTTGTTAAGAAATAAATAATTGATAGGATTCAAAATGGGATTGCAAAATAAAATCAGCCCAAAGGCAACCATCACCATCATCACCATCATAATCACTAGCACCACTCTGGATATCTGAACATTGTTTCCCAGAATTAAAATTCTCTCACTCATATCACTGTCATCTATCATTAGAGGACAAGTATTTGGCATTTCCGAGATTATTGCCCAGGGATAGCTGGGTAAGACTGTTTTTTGAAAACTCCCTTAACACTTAACTTCTATTACCTTAAACTTTGTTAAAATAGTAAGATATAGCCGGGCATGGTGGTGCACGCCTGTAATCCCAGCAGCTCAGGAGGTGGAGGCAGGAGGATCTCAAGTTCGAGACCAGAGGCAGTCTGCATAAATTTAGTGAGACCCTGCCTCAAAAAAAAAAAAAAAAAGTAAAAAATGGGCTGGGGGTGCAGCTCAGTGGTCCAGCACTTGCAGAGCAGGCAAGCGCAAGGCCCTGGGCCCAACCCCCAGTACCACAAAAAAAAAGAAAAAAAAAAAGTAAGATATAAAAAGAAATGATTTATAATTATGTTAATCAGTTGTGGAGTTGATACCTTTATAAAACAATTTTCATTCATGTGTATACATTTTACTTCAACTACCAAGAAATGTTAACATTTATCTGGTCCAGTTGCCTCTATTCCAGTCTATAATGCGAGAATGAATTGAAACTAGTCTCTTCTTAGCTTCGTAATTGATTGGTTGCTAACATAATTCAGAGTGAGTTCATCTACTTCCATCTCAAACTCTTCCTAGATTAAAACCCTCAAATTCAATTTGGTACTCTCAAATTCAGTTTGAGAGAGTGTGTTCATCATTCCTATATAAGAGTGATCTAATTTGTTATAATCATGTTTTTAAAACAGTATGGAACACACCAGGAAGCTTTCCAAATTAACTACATAGAAAAAGCTACATTTTGTTTGATTGTTTGTTTTGTTTTGCCAAAGGTAATCAAAAGCAAAGTTAGGAATAAATATTTCAAACATTGGTTTGAGAATTTACTTCCACATAAATTCCAAGGTGAATTCTCTTGAATAGAGTAGTAGTAGGAGCTCCCAAGTTCCACATGCATTTTGAGGGAGCAGGAGAGAGACCAGAGAGAGCTGCTTTAAAAAACTTACAAGGGCAAGATATGAAGGCATCTCCTGTAACTGTTTGTGGATGGTGATTTTCTTCTAAAAGCAGTTTGAGTTTAGAGTTTTAGAGAGAAGTTGTTTAACTCATAAACAAACATTGCTTCTCACAAATCCAAATTTGCAAGGTCAAGTAAGAATGAATAAATTTAAATTATATAAACTATAGTGAACACCTCTGGGCTCCTTAATTGCGAAAGAAAGGAATAGTTTGACTTCAGAGATCCTAAAAGGAAAGCGCTGTAAAAAACAATCTCAAATAGGAGAGGGAAGACATCTCAGATTATAAATACTCCATGACATCATGATTCATTGCAGCATGGGAGGATTTCTCTTTACACAAGAAGACTGGCCTGGGGTCCACTTATTACCAAACACATGCTCACAAGAGCTTAAAAAACAGCTTCTATTTCATTCCTTTCAAGAAAGCACAGCCTCCAAAAGGATTACTTGAATTATCTGTAATTTAAGATAGACCTGAAGCTGCTGGATGTGTTTATGTGACTTTATAATGTCTGGACCACAATGTACTCCATAAAATATTGAAATCCTTTGTCACACTCTAGCAAACATGGTTATTTTGGTATACCCAAATAATTTCAGACAAAGGGCATCTATATAATTGTGACCTGTGGCTCTTTGAAAATCAAAGCTAAATTTAGGATGCTTTAGGTTTCAAATTTGAGGGAAGCATTTTTGTTGTGCTTTAAAGAAAAACATGTCACCAAGTTTGAAGACCATGTTGCCAGGTTCTGTTTTCAAATATGCTGCAGTTGACATTTAGGAGGAAACATTTTTATTGTATTATGTATTAGACATCATAAATGTCAGGAAATTCTTTGGCAGGTGGAACACCTTTTGATTTAACTGTCTGGAATTATTTTTCTATGTGCAGACCATCTTGTGGAATAAGTGAGTCTTTGGTCTCTGAAACTGAAAACAAAGACCACGAGCATTTCATACAGGAAGGGTACATAGAAAGTACCACCCTACAGATTCATCCAGCCACAAAGACCCACCACACGGAGTTCTGCGTTGCCCCAGTCAAGAGCGGAATTCCCCTTGTTGAGGACCAAAAAAGTGACTCTGATTGTCTAGGGAACATAAAAGAAGAAACAGGCCCCAGGGACCAAAGGACTGTCCAAACTCCTGACTCCCAAGAAGATCACTTAGCAGAAGTCGTCTTTAGGGAGAAGGCAGAAGCTGGATGGCCAGGTCCTGTGGTTGAGCTACAACTGTCCCTTTCCGAAGAGAGACAGAAGGGAACAAGTGGCCGGGCAGGGGCTCTCCAGGGAGCTGAAAAATCAAAGTCTCCCTACCCGGACTGTAGCTTACAACATGAGGGGACCGTCTACATAAATTCAGTCCCTGCTATTGAGAAAGCGGACCCTTCCCTGAGAGCCAGCAAGATAATCCAGATCTCCAGCGGCAAGGAATTGACAGTGATCCCGGGAAGAGAAGCAGGAGGCGCAGGGCAGCCCCGGGTGGAAGTGATCCTCGACTGCTCTGACAGGCAGAAGACGGAAGGGTGCCGGCTGCAGGCAGGAAAGGGGTGTGTGGCTTCTGCAGTGGAAGGAGGGCAGACAGAAGCACCTCCTTCTCTGGTCTCCTTTGCCGTCTCATCAGAAGGCACAGAGCAGGGAGAAGATCCACGTTCGGAAAAGGACCACAGCAGACCCCAGAAGCACAGAGCGAGGCACGCACGTAAGTTCTGCCCTGGGTGAGTGCCTGTCTGTCAGCGGGGCTGGGAGATTAGGGCACTTTGCTGCTACTTTGCCTCCATAAACTTTTTAAAGAGATTTTTCTTATGTCTTTCATTAGCTTTAAAAAAAAATTAATTAATGCACAAAATAACAAATATGAAATTGTGGAGAATACCAGTTTCTGAATGGGAAGCAGTAAGTTTGAACATCATACTAGATTTAAGTGGGGCTTTTCTTTTGGGGGTGAACTTTTTATTTTCAAAGACACAGGAACTATTAAAGAAAATAATATGGTCAGTGTACCTTTTTGATTTGTTTCAGAATGTTATCCCATTTCATGGTAAAATAGCATAAGAATATCGGAAGTCATGTGGACTCAAGTTTAGTTGGCAAAAATGGTTCAGCCTGCTGCCGAGGGGTGCCCTTAAAATACAGGCTCCACCACTGATACTAAAAGCAGATCCTCCTTAGGAAAAAAAATCAATTTGCAGCTTGATGATGCATGCAGAAGTGAGTTTGACAGACAAGGACATGTGTAATATGGGGCAGTTACTTGATCCTCTCTGTTGTGTAAGTCTTCACTAGACTGCAAAGCATTTCATCTACCTTCTAGACACAGAAGTCAGTCACTAGGGCCATGTGCACTTAAATGTCCCCAAACCTAAGAGGTACTTGAAGTCAAGGCTTTGTATGGCATTTTGTTTTATCCCTGGCAGTCAGGACAGAAAGGGAATGAGGATAAGAACTGCAGTTAGGTGTTAGGATTTTTGTTGTTTTCTTTCATGTATGTGTACTTTTATTTTCTTTAAGAGTTTTAGAATTCCACTTGAGGAAGTAAAGGTTGCCCTAGTAAAGGGATTTGAATAAATGAATGGTGCACAACAGCAATGAACTTGGTTATTCCAAGTAGTATATTAATCCTTGTATTCCATTGTTATTTCTTTCAAAGCATATTTTTAGTGTAACCATTTGTAGCTTTATTGGCAAGTGCTGTTAATCATTCCTTATGCTTTAAGCATCTGTATGCCACATTCACATTTATAGCATATTAAAGAAGAGTGTTAAGACAGCATACTTCACCTGTTGGCAGTGAAGTTAGCAATAACTGTGCAACTGCGACTGCCAATTTAATAAGTTGTGTAACACTAGTCCAAAAAGGAATAACGTTTTGTAACTATTTTCTCTGTACAAAATTCAATCACCAGTAAATTGTAAAATTATTTTCTCTGATTTTATTTTATTCTTTAAAAATTAACCATTTAGTCTAATGCTTTGTAACCAAAAATCCTAATTTCCAATCATAAAATACTTAATTTTCCCTAAAATTTCCACTTAATTTTTTCTTTTTTTCTTTTTTCTTTTCCTTCCTTCCTTCCTTCCTTCCTTCCTTCCTTCCTTCCTCCCTTCCTTTCTTTCTTTCTTCCTTCCTTCCTTCTTCTTTCTTTCTTTCTTTCTCTTTCTTTGTGTGTGTGTGTGTGTGTGTGTGTGTGTGTGTGTGTGTGTGTGTGTGTGTGTGTGTGTTTTGAGACCAGGTCTTCTGTATCCAAGACTCACCTGGAAATCAATATGTAGGCCAAGAAGGCCTCAAACTCATGATGATCCTCTTGCCTCAGCCTCCCCAGTGCTGGGATTATAGGCATGCTCCACCATGCACAACTTTCCACTTAACTGTCTTGAGGAATTAAAAATTTATTTGTGAATCATACTTATTTTAAAAGATGGTTGTAATTAACTGATTCTATAAATTAATTGCCACCAATTTACTTTTGGTAGTAATAAAAGAAAAAATTTGAATACAATATTTTTATTTGATAACTACCAAGCTTTTGCTTCGAATGACCTAATTACTGCATCAATTTTTACACCAGTTAAAAGGATCACAAGTAGTATAATTTTTAAATTTCCCCCAAATTTCCACTTATTCTTGTTGCAATCAAACCAGCATTATATTTCTAAAATGTCAAGACATTTACAAACATATTTATCTAGATAACTTTGCAGCTAGCTTATTACATACATTCACGATGATCTAGTGTTCTAAATTATAACTGATTTTTTTTTTTCGGTACTTGAGAGTTTGAACCCAAGGCCTCACACATAATTTGCAAGTGCTCTATAACTGGTCTGTACCCCCATCCCATTTTTTGTTTTTTACTTTGAAACAGGGTCTCCCTGAGTTATGCAGGCTACCTCTTGCCTCAAACTCTTGATCCTTCTGCCTCTTGAGTCGCTGGGACTACAGGCATGTGCTACTACACCTGGCTGTAACTAATTATTAATTCAGTACCTTTGATCATAAATTCAGTGTTCTGAATTTATATTATAATTCAGTAGTTCTGAATGGAAAGATTAGGGGTGCTTGTCAAAAAAAGAAGAAACCTAAATATCTAAATTCATTACATTAAGACATTTACTTTTATACTGACATTTTATATTTTAAATATGGAAGTACAAAGTATGTCTTATCTTGTTTTTCAGAAAATATTATTTATTTAAATTATATTCCTTTAAATTCTGATTGTTGTTGTTAGATGTTGTCAAGTTGGTGTCCAACTCATAGCAGCCCTACCTACTGCGGGCAAAACACTATTGTTATCTGTGCTGTTCATTGGGTTTTCAATGGCTGATTGGTTCTTTTGGGGGGGGTTAGGGAGTGAGTTGCCAGGTCCTTCTCCCAAGCCTACAGCATGTGGTATTTCTAGGCGGTCTCCTATCCAAGTACTAACCAGGCCCAACTCTGCTCAGCTTCGGAGATCTAACGGGATCGGATGCCACGGTAGTACAGGGGCAGGCAAATTCAGATTATATCCTATCAACCGGCACTTTCTAGCCCATTTTTACTTTTGAAGTGTAAGAATCCATAGAGAAACAAACATATGAAAATGTGTTTATATGAATAAATGGAATAAGACATTGTACCGTGTTATACATATTGTTCATTATTATCAAAGTACAAACTTTAAAAGGAATATGGTGCTGTGGTTTAGCTTACTGGTAGAATATGTGCTCAGCATGGATGAGGCCATAGGATCAATACCCAGTACCAAAAAAAAAAAAAAAAAAAAAAAAAAAAAAAAAAAAAAAAAAAAAAAAAAAAAAAAAGAAAAAGAAAAAGAAAAAGAAAAACACATGGTTAGATTCCTTCAAAATTCAGCACCCTTTTGTAAGAGTTTGTTTCTCAAGGGGAGTCAATTTCTGGGTTGCTGTGGAGTCTTTCTTGAATTCATCAACTCAATACAATTTTTGTATTTTCCCTAGGGCTCAGAAGGAGTGAAAGCCTGTCTGAAAAGCAGGTGAAAGAAGCAAAATCTAAATGCAAAAGCATTGCCCTCCTTCTCACAGATGCCCCCAACCCCAACTCCAAGGGAGTGTTGATGTTTAAGAAGCGACGGCGGAGGGCCAGGAAGTACACCTTAGTTAGCTACGGCACGGGTGAGCTCGACAGAGAGCAAGAGGAGGAGGACGGCAACAAGGAGGACACATGTGAAGTCGCATTCCTTGGCACCAGCGAGTCAGAAGTGGATGAAGAGCTGGTGTCCGACGTTGACGACGACACTCAAGTTGTGAACTTTGACTGGGATTCTGGACTGGCGGACATTGAGAAGAAGCTGAGCCGCGAGGAGAGGATGGAGATGTTGCCCGACACCACAGGCAAGGGGGCCCTCATGTTTGCCAAGAGGAGGGAGCGGATGGAGCAGATCGCGGCGCAGAAGGAGGAGGAGAGGGCGGGCGGGGTGCCAGGCCGAGAGCCCGACGCCGCCCGGGACAGCCTGCGAGCCGGGACCTCTTACCAGAGGAAGGAGGAGGCGTCCGCTGGCGCGCAGAGCTCGGTGAGCGGGGGCTGCGTCCACATGGGCCCCGGCCTCGGCCACGGGCCCCCGCAGAACGGCCTCGGCGGCGCCTCGGATCCCCATGAACAGCGGCCGGTCCCGGTGAACAGGACGGCCAGGCCCTTCCGGGGGGCCGCCCGCCCGCCGGGGGCCCCCTTCTCCCCCACGCGCAGCCCGGCGAGTCCCTCCTCGGACTTCCCCGCGCCTCCGCCGTACTCCGCGGTGTCGCCCCCGCCCTCAGGCCTCCCCAGGGGCGCGGCGAGCCCGCCGGCCGGCCCGGCGCAGCCGCCCCCGTGGCCGCAGCCGGGCCCGTGGTCCCAGCCCGCCTTCTACGACGCGTCTGAGCGAATCGCTTCCCGGGACGAGCGGATCGCAGTGCCCGCAAAGAGGACGGGGATCCTGCAGGAAGCCAAGAGGAGAAGCACGACGAGGCCCATGTTCACCTTCAAAGAGCCCAAAGTGAGCCCCAACCCCGAACTCTTGTCACTTCTTCAAAATTCTGAAGGCAAGCGAGGCCCCGGAGCCGGGGGCGACTCGGGCCCAGAGGAAGACTACCTGAGCCTGGGGGCGGAGGCCTGCAACTTCATGCAGAGCTCCGCCAAACAGAAGACCCCACCTCCAGTTGCTCCTAAACCAGCGGTCAAGTCCTCGTCCTCCCAGCAGGTCACTCCCGCTTCTCCAGTCTGGTCACCAGGAGTGGCTCCAGTCCAACCTCCTGCCTTCCCCACCTCGAACCCATCGCAGGGCACCGTGGTCTCCTCCATCAAAATCGCCCAGCCTTCTTACGCTCCTGCCCGGCCTGCGAGCTCCCTGCACCTGGCTGGTCCCTTCAGAGGACCACAGGCAGCCATAGCCAGTCAGAGTTACCCGCTGAAGCCCACAGCGCCCACCCCAACAGTCAATGCCGCGGGACCACCCAATGAGCTGCCAGGGATGAGCGGGAAAGGCGCCCAGCTCTTCGCTAAAAGGCAGTCCAGAATGGAGAAGTACGTGGTGGATTCCGACACTGTGCAGGCCCACGCGGCTCGGGCTCAGTCTCCCACTCCGTCCCTGCCCGCCAGCTGGAAGTACTCCTCCAATGTCCGGGCGCCTCCTCCCGTGGCCTACAATCCTATCCACTCCCCATCCTACCCTCTGGCTGCTATCAAGTCTCAGCCGTCAGCCCCACAGGCCTCCAAAGTGAGCAAGAAAAAGGGCAAGAAACCCCTCAATGCCTTGGATGTCATGAAGCACCAACCGTATCAGCTCAATGCATCCTTGTTTACTTTCCAACCTCCAGATGCAAAGGATGGCCTCCCTCAGAAGTCATCCGTCAAGGTCAACTTAGCCCCAGCGATGAAGCAACCTCTTCCTCCACGGCCAATGAGTGTTAGCTCACCCACTAGTGTGCAGGCTTCGTCAGTGTACTCAGTGCCAGCCTATACCTCTCAGCCTTCCTATTTTGCAGAGGCCACCTCACCGGTCAGTGCGTCCCCAGTGCCTGTGGGCGTTCCCACCTCTCCAAAGCAGTCAGCCTCGTCGTCTTATTTTGTGGCACCAAGGCCGAAGTTCTCAGCCAAGAAAAGTGGTGTCACAGTTCAGGTGTGGAAACCATCTGTTGTGGAGGAATAATCTTGTAGCTGAAGCTGAATGTACACTTTGCTTGAAATGAATTGTTTGCAGTATTACTTGAGTCCCCAAGAATGCCTAGCAAATCCTTAACTTACTTAATGTCAGATATGTCACCTCCCAATCTGGGTCCAAGAGCATATTTTTAATGAGTCAAAAATCCAACTCAGATTGACTTAAAACATATTTATCTTCTTTGCACACTTAAAAAATCTGAGAGCATCCCAAACAGACACATGCCATTACTTAAGTAAGCAGGATATTTAGGATTTGTGCTTTAGCCGCAAGAAAGACAGTGATCAGTGTTATCAAACATTAGGACACAGCCTTGATGTAACATAACAGCTGTGCTCCCATGGGGAAAAGGTTCAAATGTAGTGGACATAGAAGATGTATTGACTGAGATTTCCCTTTTAAGTCATGCTTTATCTCTATGACTAGTGTTAAGGGAATAAGAAATCTACTGAGTACAGGCAGCAGCTCTGGTCTGTCAACCTCAGGCACCTGTCTGATATCACAGAGAAGGTACTCTGAGGGTTGTTTGAATGTACATAGTTTAGTAAGAGGTGGATAAGAAAAAGGATCTTAATAATTACTGAGCACTTATGTATTAGATTCTTTGTTCTTACATATATTGACTCATTTCAGAAGACTTATTTAAAGTAAATAGGATAAGGCAAGAAAGATAATTATCCTTAGATCCTCCCTCCCCAGTTACTTAAAGAACTGAGTACATCTCCAATTGCCCATGAAAGCATACGTTTGTTTTCTTCAGCTGAGGCAAATGGCAGAGTACAGTAATATTGAGCTAACATACAAAAAGGAGAATGCATGCAAGGTACCCATGGCTCTAGTTTTACTTTGGGAAGCCTCAAGATTGGGACCGGAAGGGTTCCTGCCTACAGGAGCTGATGGTGAAGCACAAGAAACCCATGTGCATGGAGAATGTAGGGTGAGAAGAAGAATTATTAACACAATGTCTGAGTGACCTCACAGATATTCTTCCTGTATTTGTTTTGCTTTGTGACAAGTGCTTCTCCTACTGTTCCTTGCAATTCTATTCTTGCACCTTCACTTTATTATTTATATTTGATGGACCAGGATAATTCGAGCAAGGTTACCTTGTAAATTTGGACTGGTCACACACCATGTCGTCATCCAGCTGGATGAAAGTAAACCTGAAGACCTTTCTCATATCTATTTTAAGTTTCAGTGTGACCAAGCATGGAAAATATTCAACATGAATTAACGTAGACAACTACAAAGCGTTTATGACAGCTCCAAGGAAAACTCTATGCAGGAGATATGCTTAGAGACCTCCTATAAAAATTTGCCTGGTTAGAGGGTACATGGTGCCATTTAATCCTCTGAAAATGTCTGTATTCCTGTTCTAGTTCTGCCGACACTGTCAATCTGCTGTTTTCCACTATCCTATTAAAATATTACTTCCTTCTTTATCTGTTCATTGTACACAATTTTTACAAACCTTCCTTGTATGAGCTATTCTAAGTCATTTCTCTGATATTTCTCTTATAGTATCTGAATTTCCTTTTTGTGAGCATTTGTTTCTCCATACATTATAAACTGAAAGCCTTGGGTGTTTCTAAAACATAACACACAAAGAGAAGAATTAAGTCAGCTTGTAGAACAAAGGAACTGATACTTCTGCTTTTTCTCTTTGAAAACTTCCAGTGCCTTTGGTGGAAATACAAATCCAGGATATAGCTTGGCTCTTATTTGCCTTTTTGGGAAATTAATTAGGAAGATTAATGAGGGATAAAGGAAAATGCAACCTATCCATTATATAACAGTTTGTGTTACTTATTCCCTGCAAAGAAAATCTGTTGAATGCTGTGCATTTTGCATTGTTTTCTAATAGAACAATCAGAAAAGTCTTCTTTGCATGCTTAACACAGTATTTAAAGAATGGCATAAGTTAGAGGAAAGATGTGGAGTACACAGAGAGTCCATTTGAAATCATTGGTGCAAAAAAATTCTAGGATGGTAATGGCCCAAAAGTATTCCCAGTTGTCCAATGGCTTTGGCATGTAGGAATGAGAAGAGTTTTCAGTCCATTTCCTGGTGAACAGGTGGCACTTAGCAGGGCCACTATTTGGAGTTGATGACTAAAGACACAACTAACATGACTGTGTCTTCTCGTCACTGGGGACTGTTTAGGATTCCCCAAAAGCTAGGGACTCGCTAGACTTGCAGTCAAAGCATCTACAGTTTCAACCAGGAACTGATAGTCACGGTCTTATCCTGGACCACTCAGTCCCCTTTATAGAGGAAAGGTGGAGGTTGCCCAAATCAGTATTCACAGCAGACTCTGGCCTCCCTCTGAGGGGGTTGGGGAGTATGAGGAAGAAGGCCTAAGCCAATTCCCTGGAGAAAGAGGGATTTCCTTTCCCTTTTCTCCTTCTTCAGGAGCTGCAGGCGCCACCTTTCAGGTTGGAACTGTGGAAGTGATGTCGTTGCGGCAGGTGGGAGAGGTAGACAGGAGTCTCGCTCCCAGTGGGCCCACTTTGCAATCTGAGTCTCCTTGGTTTTGTTGTGGTGGAAGTTGTTGGGTTGGTTGGTTGGCTGGTTGTGGGGTTGGGGAAGGCAGCTTTCATTTAGTTTTTAGCCACTTGCCTCTTTTGTTATTTGTTAGCTTAATTTTGAAGCAGAGCACTCTTGGAATCACTTTGCGTTGTCAGCACAATAGCAATAATCATTTGCTGGGTGCCTGTGTTGTGCTAGGTGCCTTAAATAAAGCATCCCAAGGGACCCCCTATGTGGTTTATTCAGGCACTGCAACATAAACTAAAAGGTAATCATAGTCACTAAGTTATAGAAGGACCTAAAGGAAAATTTCTGTTTCATGAGTGTTCCCTGAATAATGCCTCAAACCTCTCTTCCTGGCAGGAGTGTTGGAGATTCTAGGAGGAA
The DNA here is from genome assembly GCA_007922755.1 of Pedetes capensis. Taxonomy (NCBI): domain Eukaryota; kingdom Metazoa; phylum Chordata; class Mammalia; order Rodentia; family Pedetidae; genus Pedetes; species Pedetes capensis. Next base: position 31,946 of record VMDO01015739.1, read on the forward strand.
GAAAGGTGCTGTGTAGATATAAGTACAGTATTTTCCCCTCAGTCTTATAAGAGGGCAGCCTAAATCATAGAGCCAGGTAGAGTGGGAATCTGAGCGTTACCACCTTCAATTTAGAACATTTTTATTTATTTATTGTTTTTTTTTCCCCTCTGTCTGGCATGGCAAGGAGGGGGGCTTAATCCAAGGACCCACACATACTTTGCAAGCACTCTACCACTGAGATGCACCCCCAGCTGCTTTTTGTTGAGACAGAGTCTCGCTAAGTTACGCAGGCTGCCTCTGGCCTTGAACTTGCCTTCCTCCTGCCTCTCCCTCCCATGTTGCAGGGATTATAGGTATACACCACTGTGCCTGGCTGCCATCTGATTTCTAACATTTCAGTAATAGACACATTCCTTTTTGAGAGAATTAAAAATACAGTTTCTACTCTTAGACTATCAACAGATAGTATAAAGCAGGGGTGTCCAACATTTTGGCTTCCTTGGGCGACATTGAGTAAGGAGGATTTGCCTTGAGCCACACATAAATTATATAACATACTTAGTTCATATAAATAAGGAGAGATCATGAAAATACATGCTAAAAACATGTTAAAAGATTTTGTGGGGCCGCATTACTAGAGCCACACATAAATTATATAACATACTTAGTGCATATAAATAAGGAGAGATCATGAAAATACATGCTAAAAAACATGTTAAAAGATTTTGTGGGGCCGCATTACTAGCTGTCCTGGGCCACTTGGGGCCTGCAGGCCATAGGTTGGATACCTGGAATAAAGTACACATCTTTTAGAACTATGTTGTATAAGACACGTTTAAATGGTCACTATATCTAATATGGGCCTGGGGAGTGAGCATGTGACTAGCGTACACAGGCTCTGGTTGATTCCTAGCATACAAGAAAAATACACATATATTCACACAGTCACACACACATAGTATAATTGTTAATGATAATGTGTATCAACTATCTCCTTTTTCATTAACTATCTCATTTAAACTTCACAAGAAACAACTCATTTTAGTGACAGGAAAATCAATCCAACTTACAAATGGTTCCTTGTGGGGCATGCACCTCCCGGTCTGGCCCACATGTTCAGATGGGAGGCACCATGGTGCACACAGATATCTTAATCACAAGCCACTCAGGACCCTCAGGTGAGGGGCATGGACTCCTGCAAGGGCCACGAGAGGAGAAAGGGAGAAAGGAAAAAGCCTCGGGCGATTCTGCCTTGCAGGCACCTCTTTATTGTCTCTTTCCTTCTCTCTGCCCTGACCTAGGCAGAGAGAAACCCAAACCAGTATTGCAGACTGAGTGTTATCAGTTCTTTCTGCGGCCCAGGGGTGCGGGGGGGTGGGGGCTGTGTAGTCCTTGAGAGTGCTGTCTAGTTGTCCTGGTCTCAGTGGTCATGAGGAGAGATGCTTCTGTGTTGCTGGTTGAACCCAGAGAGGGTTCTTTCTTCATTAGTGGTCAGATAGAGAGAGAGAGGAAGCATCAGGAAGCATCAGTAGCCACATTTCTCACCAGCAACCACTCTACCAGCTCTCCCGCCTGCTTCCTGCTCCTGCTCCTGCTCTCTCCAGCTTCTTCACCATCAGCCACCAGCTCTTCTGCTTCCTGCTTCCTCTGCTCTTCTTTGCTTCCTCACATGCAGAGTGAGCTTTGTTTTTATAGCCCTTGGGTAACTAACTGCCTTAACTGCCTCAAGATAACACTCAGGTTGGGGAACAAGGGGCTAGGAGTGACATTCAAATAAAGAGTAAAACCAGATGTCACTCCTTTGGTAATCAAGGATGTCCCCTTGATTACCAAAGGGGGAAAGATGGGGGTTAGGTAATTCCTTACAGTTCCTTAACATAAACTGGGGTCACTGAACTATTCTAGATAGAGCTGACTTCTTTCCCTGTAGGATGGCTGCATATTAACACACAGCCTACATTCTAGCAGTTAGAGTCACATCTGAAATGTCAAAAGCAAATGATTCACCGGGAGTGGGCTAACATACCTGGGACCACTTTCCTGTTTGCAATTACTAGGTTAAAGTACGTTGAAGGTCATTTTGCCACTGACATTTTGCCATCAAACATTCTATGTGGCTCTTTCAGTAAAATCTCTTAAGAGGAGAAGACACATGACTGCTGGTGCCTGGGTTTAATCTTCAAATAAAAGCTCCTAGCTGCATATCATTTCAAACAGTTATATATTAGAGATGCTGCAAGCACTCATATTCTAAGGATGAGTTCCTAAAAATCAGTGGTTGTATTTTATGAGTCACCACCAGCCAGGCGGGAAAGGTATTTGAAGTCATGGTCATCAAGAAGTGATTATTTTCTGAAAGGCTAAATGCTTGAAATGCTTCCGAAGGGACATGTGACATTCATTATCTCCTAAAACCAGGGTTGTTGAGTTTGCTTTAAAAATGTTTGTAAGTTCATGAGAAAAGTATGTAAATTCCAACAACCAACATTATATTCCCAGAAATACTGACCCTCACTGGTCTTATGTTCCCATATCATTGGACTCTGGGGGACACGAAGACTCATGTAACACTTCAGAGCTGCTGACTGAGTCAGCAAGTATTCTGGGAAAAAGCAGAATTGAAATTTTTCTCTAGCCTTCTCTCCAAGGTTGGCCTAGGCAGGCCATAAAGCAGACCAATAAATTCCCATAGTGCCAAACACCAAACAGTGTGCAGTAAAAGGCCAGTCTCTGTTTATCCTTCCATGGTTCTAAGAAGACACATATGAAAATTACAGTCATCCTATGAGCATCAGGCCAATAAAAACCTGTCTTCTCAAATATCCCTCGAATCAGAACTATCATTTATCTCCTTGACATATTATCAGGTACAGTTTCTTAAATTTTTAAAAATATATGGTTCTACGATATGTCTGTTTGTACACTAAGCTACCACTTGGTATTCTGAAATCACAGAACTACTCAAAGGCAATTGAATGAGAATAGAATTGAATGAGAAATTTAATTAAAACTTATCAAATCTAGGTCTGAGGATATAGCTCAATGGCAGAGTGCTTGCCTAGCATGTGCAAGGCCCTGGGTTACATACCCAGTGCCCTCCCCTCAAAAAACCAAACCCATCAAATTCTGTCAGACATTTCTCAAACTACTGATTTTACCAGAAGTTTACCAGCTGATATATTACACCTCAAGGCCAAGCTCAGCAGCTCACCCCAGCAACTACAGAGGCAGAGGCAGGAGGATTGTGGGTTTGAGGGCAGAGGCAGCCTGTGCAACTTAGTGAGACCCTGTCTCAAAATAAAAAATAAAAAATGGACTGGGGGTGCCTTTCAGTGGCAGAGCACTTGCAAAGTATATGCAAGGCCCTGGATTCAACCTCCAAGTACTGAAGAAAAAAAGAGTACACCTCAAGTGTAAGGAAAGGACAGTAGGCTTCTACAGGGTCCTATAGATTAGGCAATTTTTTTGATGGATACATATAATTTTTTGAATTTTCATTTTTAAATTTCATTTCCATTCAAAGCTCCTCCTGTTTATGTTTAGCTCATTGTTAACATGTTTATCTGCATTGACTGTGCTTTCTGACTGATAAAATGTAAGCCCAGGGTCCCTAATCAAACTATTTGCAGGGGCCTGATTTCCATCCCCTCTTCCCCTGCCTAATGGCAGGAATGCTCAGGACAATGTTGCTCACAGCACCATGGGGAGGTTCAGCCTCCATAGAGTCTGCTTCTTTATCTCCTTAAGAACTATTCCTGGTTAGTTCACAGAAATCATTCTAAAAGCAAAAGGATTGTAATTAGTTCTGAGTTGTAAAGAAATGCACACTGTAGGAATAAACAGAAAAAATAGTCTTCTAAGAAGTAACAAAGACCATAGAGTTTTGTGGTGTTTTCCTTCAGCATACATTTTGGAATCCAAAGAACCCTTGATATTTACAGTCAGAGGGATAATCTGTTTTCAAGGTGACACATCAACTCTGAATGAAGCATGTGGCCACTGTCAGGATGCTGGATGGTGAAGGGAGCTGTGGTAGCCATTTAAACAGCTTCTTGAAAAGACAGGAGTTAACATATTAAGCTCCTACTATATGTCAAGAAGGGCTGGGATTTAGCTCAGTTGGTAGAGGGCTGCGCTGCAGTCTCTGGGGTTCTGAGTTCAATTCCCAGCACCGCAAAAATGGGAGAAGGACCTGGCAATCCACTCCCAAGGCAATCCCCAAACAGTCAGCCATTGAAAACCCTATGAAGGTCGCTATGAGTCGGATACCAACTCAACGGCACCTAACAACAACAACAACAATATGTCAAGAAGTATGTGAAATATATTATATAAATTTTAATAATAGCCAATATTAACTGACAAAAACTCACAGCCCTGATTGGACTAAGTCTCTTTCACAGATTATTGCTTTTGGCTAGTGGTCGGTAAGAAATAGGTATCATTCTTATCCCCATTTTATGGATTGTAGATGAGATTCGGAGGCACAAAGTCTCAGTAACTTGCCCAAGATCACGTGATATGAAGCAATGGACCCTGCACAACTTAGTATCTAACCTGCATTCTTAGCCAATAAGACTGCCACTTCGTTTACTCCTCAGGAAAGGAAGGTATTTTGTCATTTTACAGACAAAGGCTCTCATGCACAGGATACTGTGTAGTTAAACAATTTGTCCAACAATCACCAAGTTTATTGGTAGTGGGTTAGGGTTAGACTTAGATATTTGTCTGACATCTGAGCCTAGGTCACACACTTTCCACAGAAGCCCGTTGTGCATTCAACACACAGATTCCCCAAGTGCCTGCTCTGTGTACACTTTACTGATGGCTTTGATCACACCGAGTAATGTTAGGAAGGACGTGACTTTTATAAGGTTACTCATAAAATCAAGTGCTTTGTCAGCATATTGGACGTGAAATCCAGTCTGAGAAAGAAGCATCTGTTTTACAAATCAAATAGATGGATTTGACAGTGATTTTGTGTGAGTTCCCCAAAATATTTTCATTTTCTTATTCCAAGATGAATAGGTGATATTCATTGGCTAGGAATGGGAAGGACTGTGATTTAGAAAAACAGAGCAGAATCAAACTCTCTAGGTAAAAGGAAGTGCTGTCCTTGGCTTTATGCCATTCTGACTAAATGTAATTCAGGGAACTTATTAAATAATGAATAGCACAAAGCTTGGCTTACTAGGAAACCCATAATAACTTGAGGTGTTTCAACAAGAATAATTCTGAACAGAATATTGCTGAGGGAGTCACCAGTCTTCAGTTTCAAAGTGTACCCTACAGGGAGTTACCACTGGAGTCCAAGTGAATGACGCCTCACTATGGAGACAGCAGGCACCTTACATGTCCATAGGTAGCAAACACTTCTGCCACATGATGCCCCCACTGGGAGGTACTGCCACGGAGAGTACTGTCAAGGACTTCCCTGCAAGGACATTTTTATACCTTACATTGTTCCCCAGTACTTCTTTTCTTTTCTTTGTTTGTTTATTTGTTATTTCCATATGTGGGGCTTGAACCCAGAGCCTTGCACCTACTTTGCAAATGCATTGCCACTGAGCTACACTCCTAACCCCCCTTTTTATTTTTTATCTTGGGATAAGGTCTTGTTAGTTATGCAGGCTGTCTCTGGCCTTGAACCAGTGATCTTCCTGTCTCTGCTCTTAAGTTGCTGGGGTTACAGGTGTGCACCATTGTGCCCAGCTAGTTTTTCTTTTCTTAAGCTATGTCTCCTTGTTATTTTGAAAACATGTCCTGAGAAGTAGTATAATGGATTCCAAATATAAGCTTTGAACATACTTATCACTAACTTCAAGGAGAGAACATGAAGGCTTCCACATTAATTGTAAAAACTCATTATATTTGTAGAGCCTTAAATTAAGATTACAGAGACACTAAGTTGGTGACCATTATGGGACTTACTGTGTGCTGGGTACCACTCTAAGTCCGTTACAAAAGTTAACTATTTTAGACATCACAAAATAAATACAGTAGGAGGTAGTTGTTAAGTGCTGTCAAGTCAGGTTTGACTCACTGACCCTATGTACAACAGAACAAAACACTATCCAACACTGTGCCATGCACACGATCTTTTTATGTTTGAGCCCATTGTTGCAGCCATTATGTTTCTTCTCATTTTGAGTTGTGCCACATCAGCAAATGGAGGTCCCAGAGACTTTACTGCATTCCTATCATTAAGGGCAACTCTACTTTGAGGAGGCAACTCTTCCCTAGTCACCTTTTGAATGCCTTCCAGCCTGGGCGGTTCATTTTCCAACACTATATTTAACAGTACTTCTCTGCTATTCATAGGGCTTTCAATGGCTAATTGTTTCAGATGTGGGCTTCCAGGTCCTTCTACCTAGTCTGTCTTAGTACCGGAAGATCAGCTGAATCTGTCCACCATGGTGGCCCTGTTGGTATGTGAAATATCAGTGGCATAGCTTTCAGCATCAAAGCAACACACAAACCCCCACAGTACATCCATCTGACAGACATGCAAGCTGCAGGTGCTTTGTAATCCCACTTTAAGATGAAAAAATGGAGGTAAAGGAAAGTTAAGAGAGGTATTAGGCTAAGACTCTCCACCCAGGAGTCAGTCTCCACAGCCATTCTCTAATTTTAAGGCTAAACTTTACTCCCTCAATCCCAAGAAGACCAAGCCCACACTGGAAAGGAACTGCCCACCAGAGATGATAAATTTTTCATATATCAAAACTAACCCAAAAGTTACATGTAACCTTTTAAATCAAAATAAGAAATAATTGAAAAATCTTTTGGGCATGGTGGTGCATACCTATAACCCCAGCACTTGGATGGCTGGGGCCCAAAGCTCTCAAATTCAAGGCCAGCCTGGGCTACTAGTGAGACTCTGCCCCACCCCAAAAAAAATCTTCTTAGAGTTTGGGTAGCTCCAAGTGATTGACACTTCAAATAAGGATTACCAGTGGTGGGGAAAGATGTAATTTCTATTTCCATTGGCCAATTGCTTATAACTTGATAAATGATGAGAGGAAGCTCAACATTTTGCTGGTTTCCCCTGAATGCATATGAACAATACACTAGACTAAATCCCTCAAAACACCCACCACTTCCAGCCAATTTCTTGTTGTTGTTGTTAGGCGCCAGTGAGTTGAGTCTGATTCACAGTGACTCTATGTACAACAGAACAAAACACTCCCCAACATTGTGCCTGCCATGCCCTGCACTATGTCAGTGCTTCTCTGCTATTCATAGGGTTTCCAATGGTGAATTGTTTCAAGAGTGGAATGCCAGGTCCTTCTCCCTAGCCTACAGCACCTGGTATTCCCAGGTGGTCTCCCATCCAAGGACTAACCAGGCTGACCTTGCTTACCTTCCAAGATCAGGCAGGATTGGATGCCAGGGTGCTATGGCTGCAGACTCCAGCCAACTAGCATCATATATAACTAGAACTGTGCTAATTTGTATGAGGTAGGTTAAAGAGGAAGAGAGACTGGTGATGACAAGAAAATCCTCTGTTAGTAACAGTATTGCAGAAAAAAATGTTCCCAAATTTCTAATTAAGGAAAGCCATGATTCAATTCAGGAGAATCAAAAGATAATCACTTCTTAAATGAACTCCACGTATGACCAGGTGAGGTGATGCACGTATACTCTGAGCACACAGAGGCACATTTTGTAGTGGTTGAGTGTGGGCTTGGGGGACAAACTGCCTGTGCCTGACCCAGCTCTGCCTCTTCCTAATTGGGAGACTAACCAAATCATCCTGCTGCTCCATGGCTCAGTACCTCAGCTGTGAAACGAAAACAATAATAGGTGGATCTCACAAGTTGTTGTAAATATAAAATGAGTCAATATGCATTTTATATATAGAACAGTGTCCTACACATAGAAAGTAGTCAACACATGTTAGATATTAATATTATTATGGACATTCAACAAACAATGGCTACTATTTTGAAAACTTCCAAGGAGAAGCATAACAATTCAACAAGTTCTATTGTGTTCTCTGTTAATATGAATCCTAGTTTAAGAGACATACCACAACTAAGAGAGAAAAAGTAGAAGCAGTATCTGTATAAATCTCATGTTGACTTAAAAAATCTATTTCCAGGAGTATTTAGAGATCTTTGTTTCTTTTCTACATTTTTTATTAAGAAAGCTTTATATGCTTACTCTGTATTCAGTCTGCTTGTCAACTTTTTTCTGTTTTGTGTTCATCAATTTTACTAGCATAGTTTCAATGGTATAGAAAGATGAGATCAGTATGAAAAAGACTGGTTCAATATTTTTGAAAAATAAACTTAACACTAACTTTGTGTAGCTATTATAAAGATACTGTATGCTATATTTAGCATTATACAGAGAACTCTTGTGAGGAAATGCTTATAGCCAAATATATTCTCAAAACAAGAGATAGTTGGTATCCTAAGTAAGGTTCTAGTAGCATCACTGAAGCTTAAATAGGCCTATCTCACAGAAAGTGGAACAGTTGGCAACCCCATTCCCAGACTACCCCACTTCTTCAGATCTGCAACTGTTGGGCTCTGACAGCACCACCTGACTTATGCGGGTGCAGCTCACAGCTGTTCTTATCCCTGCTCTCCAACTCTGTCCTAGGACAAAGGGTCAGCAACCTGGCCTGTTTAGAGTAATTGATCCTCTTGCCTGAGAAGCATGATCACTTTCCAAAAACAGAAAGAATGAAACTTCGGCCTGAATAGAGCAGGCTCCTAGCTCACAGGACAAGTGATGAAAAACAATTCTCAGAAGCTGAGGGAGTGATGTACAGAGGGACTTAACATTCCAGCTGCCTTTCAAGCCAGGGAATTTTTGTGGGGTTTCTGGTTCTACTACAATCCTTATGAGTCAGAAGCAGAAATCAGAACTGATCTTAAACAGAAAAAAAAAAAAAAAAAAAAAAAAAAAAAAAAAAAAAGCTAAAATTCTGAAAATTTTATCTTGTTTCAAATACAATTAAATGGACGTAGTTTAGTTCTCCTTTTATGACATGTATTTACATTTAAAAATAAAATATTGCTAGGTATTTTTCTTGCACTGCCTACTCACTAGTTATTTTTCTCCTAATATCACTCAGGCTTATAAAGAAATGTCCTCAAAACCACCCTATATAGCAAAGAATCACTAAGGAATGAGCTGGACTAAAATAAAGTGCTAGGTTAAGGTATGCTACTGACCTGTCTCCATTAGATTTTCTGGTTTGGGGGGGTTTACTTTTTGTTGTTTAGTCACCCTCAGAAACTATTGATGGTGGTCTGACCACCTGGACAGCTTGTTAATGATGCTAAATATAATTCTTCATGCAAGCCTATTATGGGCTCAATAGATTTTGAAATCTGCCTTATGAACCACTGACTGAAACGTCACAATTCATTATGGGTGGCACAATTGAAATAAAGAGTAAAGCAAAATATATCACTTAGAAGTTTTTTGATTTTAGACTTCAGTTCAACAACTAATATGATTTCCTTTATCTACAGTATGTTGGTTTGAGCTGACTATTACCTTGGTAGTGTTTTAACATAGTTTTCTAGCTTTTGTTAGAGGAGAGGGTAAAGATTCCCCTGGCTCCACCTTTGAGACTGATTTGCTGGGTCAGAGTTGGGGCCAGGAATTGGATTTTTCTTGTAACACATCCCAGTAATTGTGGCGCTAGGGGCTTGTGTACCACACTTTGAGAAGCCTTTTTCTAGCACTCAAAACACCTGTCAACGTTATGCCTTAAAATCTATAAATAGTTTTCCTGTTCATGCAGTCAAGGACAGCCAGATTTATAGGGACAACTGCTTCCCGTCTGTGCCTCTTCTGAGCGAGTAGACAGGCACCAAAGCACCCGCTGGCCCGCTCAACTTCAGACCTCCAGGAGGTGGCGACAAACTCCCTACTCAGAGAGCTTTGCTGGCAGCCATTCTAAAGCTTGCTGTGTTATAATTTGCTTCAATTTTTTCCCCCTTAACTAGAAGAACAAAGTGGGCCTTGAGATTTGATTTTATCTGATATCCACCTCTAAACAAAAATGAGCATAAGTATTTCTAGGAATAGAAAGATACAATTTTATCATCTGGATAAAGGATTATCCCAGGTTCTTTGGCTTTTTTGCTTATATCTGAAAAGAGGGATTGTATGACTTCCCTTGGCTGTGGGGACCTAGAATCAGCTATCTCTAATCAAGAATGTTCTTATTTAAAAAAAAATTATTACTAATAACTAACTGAAGTCTCTCTGTGAGGAATCAAAACATTCTCATTTTGGGATGTAGGCTAAAAGAGAATTGTGAATGCTAATTCATTTTTGTTTATTTGTTGTTTATTTTTGTTGGTTTATTGAGACAAGGTCTCGCTGGGTAGCCCAGGCAAGCCTTAAACTTGGGTGGATCCTCCTGCCTCAGCCTCCTGGGTGCTGGAATTATACGCATGTGCCGTCACACTCAGTTTAGCTAATTAGATTTTTTAAGTGAAAATAAATAGGACTATAAAAATTTCACAAATAAAAGAAAGCTTATGTATTTTATGTATCATAGAGAAAGATTCTAATTTTGTTTAATCTTAACAGTAATATAAGCAAATGGTGTAATGGATCAGGTAGATACAACATCACTGGAGGCTACCTAAATATTAGAAAAGTGTACAGAACAAAGGAACAAGTAGGCCCTCTCTGCAGCAGCTTTGATCTCAACAAGCACATTGTTTTCAAACCTTTAATGCACTAAAGTTTATTTCTAAAGCTACAGGCCTGGCAATGCATCTGGAAGTTCTGTAATATGAGAGATGTGTTTGTCCCTCTACCAGAAGGAAAGACCAATAGGAGACCTGAATACTTGTGGGTGAGGGAATAAAGCTGTAGCCTAAGTCACTGCATAGGTTTGACACCCAGTAGTCAATGAATTGCTGATCTACTAATAACTTGCTAATTTTTAAGTAAACTTACCTGCAGCAGACTTAATACTGAAACAGGCAAGATTAAGAAGATGAAGAATTTAATACTCCCATTGCCTTAGGCACATAATAAATTTAGTGTGTTCTTTTTTTAAAAAAAGCAGTAAGAATGAAACTCAGAAAACAAGCATTATCTGGGGAACCTGTATATACTATTGGGGAGTGTCTCAAGATTTTTTTTGGTCTGTAGAGATTGAACCCAGCACCTCACACATACTTTTGCAAGTGCTATACAAGTGGGCTGCACTCCAGGCCTATTTTTTGTTTTATTTTTTAATTTAGAGACAGAGTCTTGCTAAATTACACAGGCTGCCTCCGGCATCCAACCTGCCATCTTCCTGCCTCAGCCTCCCAAGTCACTGGGATTAGAGGTGTGAGCCACCACACCCAGCTTGTCTAAGGATTTCTAAGACACAAATCAAACCAGATTTGAGAGGAACATTTTAATTGGCATCAGTTAGAAACTTTTTTACAAATGGATAAGCTCTGGGCATTTCTTTTTCCATCTCTTCCCCAGAATTTCTTAAAATAAGTAAGTAATTTCTTAAAATAAGTAAGTAATTTCTTAAAATAAGAAAATAAGTAATTTCTTAAAATAAGATGCTTATGAACTTCAGACATGTATATCACTAGAGAATCTCTTCTTCTGCTCTTGGATGTGTATTTGAGGGCCTAGACATTTTGTTACCTTCTGAAGTTACCTTTCATCTCAGGCCACACATCCAAAACAGCTAATGATATTTGTAGCAAATTCAGAAGGTTTTTGTAAATTCATCAATGCATTTACAAATTCAATACTGAAAATGAAAAAAAAAAAATTTAGCCCTTGGAATAGTCAATAAATACCTAACATCATACCAAAATGAAGGCAAACTTGAGGATGGGGAGACATCAGAGAAATAACAAAAAGTGATATCCTTTTACTAAATGTGTGTCAAACATAGTAAAATTTGCTATGGTATTGGCATGCAATACTATGTCTAGGTATTTACACAATTGCATTTCTGAGTCCATTAAGAAAGCTATGCCAATAGACTACAGTTGTAATAACAGCTAATGCAAAGGGCAAAATTAAATATTTGTTCTCTAATTTTAAATGTTAGAAAAATAGACAAACATTTTAACACCTTACAAGAGATCCCCTGAATTAGACCACAAATACTGTATATTCTGAAATTTAATCCACATCTTTTTCACAGTTCTAGAGGACTACAAAATCAGACACAGATCAGAGAGAAAGTTGTCTCATTTGAATCCAGTCCTTACAAGTTTCTGATTTGGTGTCTAATTTGTAGCCCTCTAGAGCTGTTGAAAAGGTGTGGATTAGATCTGAGAATACATGGTATGTCTGTGATTAGTGTTTTCCAGTGAAGTTGATGCTTCTAATTTTGAAGAAACTGACCTGGGACACTTCTAATGAAAGATATTTCCAATTTTCCCATTTGTATTTGAAAAATATAAGATCATGGCTATCACAGTGTACTCTACTTTGATCCATTTTTCAGCCTTCATGGCTTTTTGTCTGTTCCAGCAAAATAATAATTCATTTGAAAATCTCACCAACTGTATGACATCCTTATATCTCTAAACTGAAATTATAAACATGAAATTATTGTGCAAATTCCCCCAACAAGAAAGAAAGATACCGTAAAATAAAACTTGCCACTTGGACCAGAGATATGTGGTAAGTGAATTTAGCAAAATATTTGCCTCCCTGTGCTTAAGAAAACAAGTTGTTGATGCCTATTCTGATGAAGAGTTAGAGTTATTATTCCCAATATTAAATATCACTCTGGGGCCATATTTCGGACAAAGGATACATAATCATGATTTGGCAGCAAACTTAAATTTCTCAAAGAACAATGTGTTAAGCAATTTACCCAAGGCCCAGGATATGATGCATTTAATAAGCTTAGAGAAATAATCATAAAAAACAAGAAATTCATTTTCCTCATATTATGTCTCTGTGCCTGTGTGGGAAATAATGCCATTGGGGTTGTATAGTTGTTGATGGTCCTGTTATTACCATGAACCAGCTTAGACTAGGGCTTTTCAATGTAAGTCAGAGATGTGTAATATACAAGAATGGCTTAAACAGACACTAGGGGGAAGTTTGAGAGTGTTACTAGGCAAAGGCCAAATGAAGGTTGTTAGGTGGTATGCATGCATTTCTTAAGAATTGTTCTTAAAATCTTTACTGATAAGATTTCCTCTGAGAAAGCAAAAGCCATTTTACATGGTCAAGGAATTTCCTTAAGGGATGTTAGCTGCCCACAAACATCAGGCACATAATCTGTAAACTCACATTCACAGTAACTTTTCTACTTGTGAATGGGGAGAGGACATAGGTGCCTGGATTTATTTTAGAAAAGAAGTGTCTCTAAGAGATGATGGACAGCTAAAAGAAAAGTCATGTTGTTAAATACATTTTAAGTGGGTTTTTAAATTGATCATAATTATACTTCAAACAATGTACATACTGTGCTATTCTATACTAATAGTGATAACTATCTAAGTGCGTATTGTGTGTAAGGCATTGGCATTTTTCTCATCAAATACCTCCCACAAAGTCAAAAGTTTATTTATTTCATACGAGATCAATGTCCTTTCTTTATTCTGAAAATTAGTTTTTCTCACTGTAGTTTCAAACTGATGAAATCTCAACTTTTGACATCTATCATTCATTTTTGTCTATGGCATGAATGACTTTTACTATCAAAATCTTTGGAGAGACAGAAAGCTTTTCAGAAAATATTCTGAAATGTGTTTATGTTCAAACCAACTAGATTTTTATTAAAATATACTTAAGTAAGACTTTCCCCCCAATATTACAAAAAATTAACATTGCATTTCCAGTTATTAAAATAGAACATAGTTTGTATTAATAGAAGTACTTTCACACACTAGAATTTATAAAGTGACATATTTCTTTTAGAGAATAAAGAGAGAAAGTAAAATAATGCTGCTATAGTAATTTCTTTCCACAAACAAATTTAATGCCTTGAAATGACATTACTCAAATTTCATTACCTTTGGCTTTGGTTCTCCAATTTCTCTATACAAACACATACTGTGCACTAGCGTGTGACCTAGGGCAAATTACTTAATTTATACACCTCAGTTCCCTTATTTGCAACATGAGGATTTGGGAGTTGTAAGGAGAATTAAGGGAGAAGGACATGGCAATCCACTCCCGAGGCCATCCCAAAACAATCAGCCATTGAAAACCCTGTGAGGGTCGCTATGAGCCAGACAGGACTTCACTGCACCTAACAACAACAACAAGGAGAATAATGAGATAACAAACACAGGGTTCTTAGAACTGTGACTAGTGACACAGTAAAATCTCTATACATTGCATTTGCATACTTAGCATTGCTTCTAAAATAGAGACCACAGAAGTATATGCAGATTGCTCCCTATGGTTGATCTGTGTGTCCCTAAATTGAGTGTGGTTATTTTTATCATTTTATAATTCTTAAATTCTGTATTTTGGCCCTTGGCAACCTGGGAGGGAGATGAGGTCAGTGGCAGTGCCTCTAGCCAGCCCAACTGCCTGTGTTCTGAGGGCCTGAGGGAAGCAGGACTGGCTGCATTATCTGAGGCAAGTGCTGCTAATGCCACTTTCAAAGGCAAGGATTGCTCCTATTTTTATCCTGGGTCTGCAGCCGCCCATGCAGTTGCCTCTTGAACAAAAGGTTCTGCCAGGTCTCTGACACCTTTAGGGCCACACAGGCTCTTCTCACAATAACAAAAATAAGTGCCATTTGTTGTGCGACATGGCATTCAATTTATAACCTTGGTCCCTCCTCTACCCATAATCTTGAAATGCCAGCCAACATTATTCTCCTTTTATAATTGAGGAAAGTGAGGCTGGGAGAAATTGAATGACATGGGGAATGAAAGGCAGAATAGCACACCCAGGTTTGTGTGACATCCAAGTTCACATTCTTTCGACACAACCTGTGGCTTCTGCTCCCTTTCACAACATGCACCCTTTCTCACAAAAGGGTTTCCTTCAAATGAAATAAACTGTTAAAAAGTCTATTGTTTTCGAGCAGAAATTTTAATTTAGAAATTAATCTTAGGTGAATAGTCAGTGATAGAGCCAAGGTGAGACAAAACAAGAACATGTCTTAGTGATATTTTGATATATAAATGTGTTCACTACATTCACGGAACTGTTTTAAAACGTGTGGTTACTTGGCTACTATTCTATTTTAAAGTGTGGCTTATTTGTCCTGAGTCTCTGCACAATTCTTTGCAAGCAAAATTAATACTGGGAACTTTGACCTAAAGAAATGTGCTCTCTGCCATTTTCTGGATGAGAGAGTGCTATGATGGAATTCCCCAAAACTCCACTTAGTGGAAGAAAACTCAAGATCCACTGTAAGAAGGCAAGTCTTACTTGTTAAGACACTAGAACATGCCTGGCAGAGAGGTGCATGCCTATAGTCCAGCACTCAGGAGGGAGGGTGAGGCAAGAGCATCATGAGTTCAGGCCAGTCTGTGTTACATAGAGAGATTCTATCTCAAACAAAAACAAACAAGACCTCACTATAAAAAACAAACAAGCAAACAAACCTTAAATGTCTCCATATCCCTCTGACTTCAAGCTTGATTGTACCTAAATCACCTCAGGGTAACATTTGTCCTATATTTAAAGATGGCCAGGTAAGGAAACTCTAAGTATTTATGTATAAATTATTTCCAATGTTGAACTGCTTCTACTGTCAAGAAACTTGTAATTGAAGACTCATTAGAGATGAGAGTGACCCTAGGAAATTAGTCGAGGCTACTTGCTCCTAACATCAGGTTGCCCCTACATGATAAATGGGAAATCAACTCTCAGTTTTCTCTTCTGCCAACCTTAATGAAGGCCAAATTCTATTAACTTTTTCTTTTTAGGTATTATTTTTTTAAAATCTTGCACATTGTATTTCAGGCTAGTCTTGGACTCATGTATAAGTTTCTAATACTTCTCATTTGGGGAGTCAAGGCAGTTTGAAAATCTCAAATTCCCATTGATCTGAATGCAAAACATTTATTTGCATGTTAGTATCTTCCACCCACTTAGAAAAATTGATTTGTTCATAAATAGGGAATAATCCTATCTATCTTGCTAAACATGACTTGGAGTGCGTACTGGTTGAGTATACATTGGAGGTTGTGGGAATGGGGCTGCTTCTATGAGTCCCTTACAAGATAACTTGAAATTTCAGTGATGATAAGAAAATTTCCTTTTTTCTTTCTTTCTTTTTTTTTTTTTTTTTTTTTTTTTTTTTTTTTTTTTTTTTTTTTTTTTTTTTTTTTCCAGTTCTTGAGGGTTTAACCTAGGGCCGGGCACATAATTTACAAGTGCTCTACCACTGGGCTGCACCCTCAGCCCATTTTTTAATTTTTTAATTTTTTGAGATAGAGTCTCATTAAGTTACACAGGTGGACTCTGGCCGCAAACCTGTAATTCTCCTGCCTCTGCCTCCCTCATTACTGGGATTACAAGCATGAGCCACTGCACCTGGCCAAATTTTCTACTTATGACAGCATGGTATAGAAATTATCACTCATTCAGCAAATATTTACTAAGCACCTACTATTCTGGTGTCAGGTACTGTCTTAGGGATGTCTTAATAAAACAAAGACATTTACCCTGAGACCTTAATTACAAGTGGGAGAGACAAATAAAATGATTAAGTAAAGCATTTCTTAGGTTAGATGGCTATAAGCCTCATGGAAGAAATGAAGCAGGAGACGGTGGCAGGGAATTTTGAGTGAGGGAGGGAATAGCCAAGTACAGTGATCATATGATACTTGAGTAAGGCCTGAGGGAAATGAAGTAGGAGTCATATTGGTATCTGGGGAATTGTGTTCCAGTCAGAGGGACCAGCAAGTTGAAAGGTATGAGTGTACCTGGTGTGTCCAAGAAATAGCAAAGAGAAAGGCAGAGACCAGTAAGAGAAAAGATCAGAGATATAAGGGGCTGATTTAGTAGATTTTGGGAGGTCTTATATAGGTCGATGAAAGGACTGTGGTTTTTCTTTTTTGAAATGAGAAGTCACAGGAAAGTTTTAATCTGACAACTGAGTGACAATCTGACTTAGGTTTTTGTTGTTGTTGTTGTTTTGTGGTACTTGGGTGTTGAACCTAGAGACTCACATGTACTTTCCAAGCACTTTACCACTGAGGTGGATTCTCAACTCATTTTTAGTTTTTTATACTCAGAGACTTGCTAAATTATGTAGGCTGCCTCTGGCCTCAATCCTGTAATCCTACTGCCTCAGCCTCCAGAGTCACTGGAGCCACCTCACCAGGCTCTGATGTAGGTTTTAACAGGGTAATTTTAGCTAGCACATGGAGAATAAACTAGAGAAACCAATTAACGTATAATAACAATAAACCAAGGAAGAGTTCATAATGGCTAAGTTCAGGATGGTAGCAGTAGAGGTGGTGAGAAACGATCAGATACTGGGCATTTTGAAGTTAGTGCTGATGCAACTGGTCTACAGATCAGGTGTGGAGCTTGAGACAGAGAGGGGTCAATACTGACTCTGAAGATTTTGACTTGAGCAAATGGAAAAATGGAGAATGTCTTGTGCTTCCCTCATGCTTTCTTCTATTTGTGTGCCTCTTTTAGGACCTCTGTTTTTCAGAAGTTCTGATCTGTGATTAAAAAGGCAAAGGAAATACCATTTATTCCTGTTCACTTGTCTTGTGCTGGGGTTCGGATCAGGTCCAGCAGAGGTCAGAGCCTTGCCCTGACACCAAGTGGGTGTTGGGGACCTACTGGACCGGGTAGGTGTAGTGGCTGGAGGCACCAAAGAAGGACCTCCGGAGACCTTCTACAGGAAACAGGAGAGGGAAGGTTTATTGGGTTACTCCCCAAGTGGGGATTACAACCCAAGTGGGGTGCAACCAGCAAGCAGCCCCTGTCCAGTGATCAAGTGCTAGCTCTAAGCCTGCAGTATAGAATGCTGCAGGCTCACTGATGGTACAGCTCAGCCTTAAAGGCACAGCTACAAGCAGTTGGTGTTCTGCTGGGCTGGAGGTCCGGTGGTCTTGACTCTCACAGCTCGCCTTCTCTGCCTCCCTCCTTCCCAAGGATGGGAGGAATTGGGAGCCTCTTCATGGCTTGCTTGTAGCCTTCGGCGCTTCAGGTCCCATGGTCTTGACATGTCAGCTTGCTTGAAGATCCTCTGCTGGATTGGGGAGTGCTGGATGGAGGTGATGGGGTCCAGACAGCAGTTGAGG